>LZPO01017811.1:52781-68122 GCA_001675575.1 Neotoma lepida | reverse complement strand
TGATTATCAACTTGACAGGATCTATCTACTAAGGAGACAAGCCTCTGGCCACATCTGTAAGGCATCTTGAGTAGCTTAATTGAAATGAGGAGACCNACCCTAAAAATAGCAGCCCCATTTCTTGGATTTGAATCTTGGACTACATAAAAAGGAGAAAGCAAGTAGAGCATCAGCATTCATCAGTCTCTGCTTCCCGATGACAGATGAAATGTGACCAGTTGCCTTATGTTCCTGCTGCCTTACTTCCCCACCATGATGGACTACACCCAGAAACTGTTAGCCAGAAGAAACCTTTTGTCCCTTAAGCTGCCCTTGTCTGGATATTTTTAACACACCAACAAGACCACCTGGTGGTGGTGGTGCATGCCTTTAATCTCAGCATTTAGGAAACATAAGTAGGTGGATCTCTGTGAGTTCCAGGTCAGCCTGGTCTACACAGCAAGTTCCAGGACAGCCACGGCTGCACAGAGAAATCTATCTTGAAAAACCAAAGCAAACTAACCAACCAACCAACCAACCAACCAACCAACAACAACAACAAAACACCAACAAGACAAGTAACTAATACACCAAATTTCGTAAATCTTTATCTATGTCTGGCACCCTAGTATGAGCCAGCCTCAGTCTCATGCCTGGACTACAGCAACAATTTCCTAGTTGGGGTCCATGCATTCATCTTTGCCTGCCTTCACCTTTTGTCTAGGAAATACACAGAAGGGATGCTACAAAAAATAGGTGATACTGTAAAAATGTCTTTACAAAATCCATCACAATGATCGTATTCTAATAAAAACAAAAAATAGATTCTGTTTTGCTATTCCATCAAGTAAAACATGTCAATGCATCTTAGCCCACCCACTTTGGAACCCTGCAAAGGAATTCCCCTCCAACAGATTTCCTGACTCTCTCTCTTACTCACTATTCTCTATACAGGGTTTTAGATACCCTGTATAAAAGCCTCTGGAGTTTCTGTGCCCTCTGTCTGCAATGATCTTTCTTCAGGTTATGTCATGTGTGGGATCCTGTCCTTCCTACACATTACTTCACATGTCTTACTATATTAAAAGAGATCTTCCTGACCAACTAGCCTACCTCCAGAGTGTTTATCATTTGCATTTTTGTTTATTTATTTCTACTAAATATTTATTGCAGAATACAAGTTCTAAGAGTTTCAGTGTTTCCTTTTATTCATGTCTGCAATTCTAGTGTCTGAAAAAAAATCTCAATAAAATCATGTTGCCAAAGCAACAAATAAACAAATGGAGACCCTTTTTATTCTTTTATCCACAAGAATGTTCTGTTCCTAAAAGATATTTTCTTATCGCTAGATCAGTCTCTTCTCAGAATCTATCATCCTTTTCTATTCTGGCTCCCCATAAAACACTTCCACCCCGCTCTCCCTTTTGTTCTCATGAGCAGAGCATCATGAAAAATACATAAAGTAGTGAGCTGGGAAGACCCCAACAATAGTGCTCTGAAGAGATGCCCCAATTGCTTTGATCCTTAAGTGCTTCTTGTTTCCAATTTTTCCGGAAGTTGGGTTATTTTCATGCTATTTCCTAACCAGCTCAGATATTTTTATATAGGANGTACTTCCATGTACTGAAAATTTCAATTTAGCTTTCCAGCTATCTTGTAACAGTGCAAATATTGAGAGAGAATGTTCTGGAGTTGATCTGTAAGGTTTGTCATCTTTGGTTCACATCACTCATTTGTAGCCCCTTGATCCCAGTTTTTGAGTAATAAGTAATAGCAATTTAACTAAATTAAATTATAATAATATAGATTTATCATTAGATATTAGAAACTGTGAGACTACACAAGGAATATGATGGAAAAAATGAGACCCCAGAAAGTTTAGCATAAAGAAGCTCTTGGGGAACCAGAGAGGTGTGATGATGTCCTTATATCAACACAAAGGCAGTATTAATGCTCTATTATTTTATGTCTTTGTCATACTCTACTCATGATTCAAATTCCTGGAAGAGGTGATTATGTAGGCTTACTTTGCTGAAGCACAGAAAACCTAGCAATGATAANACCAGTGAAGAAAATGACTTCTCCTATTCCAGCTGTCAACAGCTTCTCAGTGAAAAGCAGGGTCTCATGAGTCCCTCGCCATCCATGATGGGATATTGATGGGGCCCGTACTGTAACATTACTGTGCAGATAACCACAGCTGCTTGGAGTCCATGGAAGCAATGGTCATGTCATGTCTAGAAGACAGCATTTCACAGCTCTCCTCTAGCTAATTAATGAATCCTTGTCACAGATAACACAGCTAATTGGCACTAATACTTACCTGATGGTATCCAGTCTTGTTTGAGGTGACCTATTAAGGTTTATCAGAGCTTGATATGGATTTTATCTTATAACAAGTGTTGTATTACCAACATACTTATAATTAAATATAAACTAAGATTACAAGAGAAATGAAGGCACTTCCTTCAGTGAAATGCAAAATCAAAGAAAGGTGCTGTGTTGGTTTCTATCTAAGTGTTGACGGATGCCAACAATGCAGGGTAGTGTCCATTTTCTTGTCTTATGGCAAACCCTTTCTTCCTAGCTTCAGGTCACTAGGTGAGATAATGCTATACTACTTCCCAAAGCAGGCAGATTTAAGGACTTTAGAGGAAGGGGGTTTCCCATTAACATCAGTCTTCTTGATAGGTTCAAGGAACTGAGATTCTAAAGAGACATTTTTCCAGTGCATGAGCCAATGTGCATATGTTCCCCATCCTGTAAGTTTGACCTTGGTTAGCTTCAAAAGCAACAGTCAGTGCTATTTCAGAGCAAATGTAATTTACATTATCTGATTGTCAACAATGTAGTATCTCTACTTGACATAGTCATGGTCTCAGCAAGAGCTATGATAATAATTTATATGAAGAGCTCTGGTTAAGGATGTGGGGTAATATTATTTATATAATTCCAGCCTTTTATGAAGAAACCATGCATACTGAAACAAGAAACACTGATACTCTGTGAAGAATAAATGGATGACATATGCCTGCTGAGAGAATATCTTTCACCTTTTCACAGGTTTGCAAACCTGTCTCCTTAGCACAGCGATTCTTCACATTCCAGTTTGATGCACTTCACTATATTAGAACAAAATAAATATGCTTTAGCATACTAAAATATTATATATGTATTTAAAGTCATGGGTACTATACCCAGGACTACTCTCTCTTATTATAGGTATCATTTAAATTTCTTTCTTTTTTTTTTTGTTTTGTTTTTCAAGACAGGGTTTTTCTGTGTAGATCTGGCTGTCTTGGAACTCACTCTGTAGATCAGTCAGTCTGGCGTTGAACTCAAAGAGATCTGCCTGCCTCTCTCTCTGCCTCCCTGAGAGCTGGGATTAAAGGTGTATTGTACACCACCACCACCAGGCTCTAAATTTATTTCTTATCCACAATAAACATTCATGTCATTCCCAGAAATATTTTATACCGACATTTATTATATTTTTGCCTTCAAGGAGAGTAAGTGCCTTTCTTGTTCTGTTTAAAAAAACAATGTTCTCTGAAGTTACCAAAGTTATCAGGCTATATTTGGTTTTCCAGTCCAAAGCATCTTTGAATCAGGCAATGTGGCCTTTGAGAAGCAATTAAAAATTATTGTGTCCCCAACGTTCCCTTGCTACTCAAAAGAAAATGATTGCAGTCCTAACTGGACTTTAATAGACTAAGGGAGAGTGTAGGAATGAGAGCTCCGAGCAAATGCCTTCCACAGCAGACATTTCCCCCATCTCTGAGAATTCCCCATTCCTGACGCCTGGTCAAGTGAGATTTGCTCCATTCTTAAACATTTGCTGGGACCTCTGGTTTCTATCCTCCTTGTGATAAGTGTAAAGTGTGACATGAGCGCTTTTGGATAGAACATACAAATACTACAGCACAGAAGTAGGGAGACACATGATGTTGGCTGAGCCACGTAAACGAATTCTGTGAAGTAAACCATGGCCTTTGAGAGAGTAAAAATAGACCTGCAAATAGACCAACAAGTCCACCCCGGTCTCTTCTTGGGCACAGAATTGATTCTAGATCTTCTCAGAGCTTTTTATGTTCTCAATTCTCATTAACAAATGTTGGATCAAGATTTTTTGTTTTAATCCAGGCAATGTTTTTATTTCCCCTCAATACTACTTTTTTAAATACCTCAGAGCCAGATTCCATTACTTCATCTTTCTCTTCTGACTTTACAAGGCAGATGGCTTTTCTGGAAAATGGTCCTCTCTCCTCATTCTCACTTAAGTTAAGAGGTAATCTAAACCTGTACATAGTTTTCCTAGAAGACAAGATCCAACTGAATCCTGAGAATGAAATATATGTGAAACGGGGTGACCAATTAAAATAGAATGTACTTGTAGTGACTTGACATCAGGCCATAGTATTCAGAAAGTTCATCAAGACTGGGATCTAATGACAAGGAATGATGAGGTGAAGGAAAGCACAGGCTGCAGACTTCCACAGTGGCAGGAGGCAGTATTTCAAACTGCATTTAAGCTTGGCATGACTTATGAACTTGCTGCTGATCTCCAAGTTCTGTGAACAGCCCAGAGGTCAGAAACTGCTCTTATCTCAGTGCCTGTTTCGTATCACCCTCTTGGATTCACTCTGCCATTCTGTCCATGATCTCCAGAGCCCCGGGCTGTACTGTAGAATGTCACACGTGTTATAACAAATGACGGTCTGCGAACGGAGGCAGATGCAAAGAGCTCATCATTGCCTTAAAGACCTTCTTTTGCATATTTTGCTTCACAGCATGTGTGGGAAAATCATCTCCTTTTGGTTCTTTTGTAAAGGATTAGTGAACATTGATCACTGTGTGTCTGGTTGAACAGCAGTCTACTACCATTGAATCCGTGCTTATTACTTGCTGAACTGTCTCCTATCCTTAAGCTAAGGTTGAAGGACGACAAATGATGGCAGTTTCTATCTACAAGGTCCCCCCAAAGTCTATATATTTAAAGCTTAGTCCATAGCCTGGTGCTATTGGAAGATGGTAGAAACCTAAAAAAGAAGTCTCGTGGCAGAGCTTCTGGTCACAGGGACCAAGTGCTTGAAGGGGATAGTGGACCTTACCCTTTTCTTTTGTCTTTATTTTTGCTTCCTGGGTTCAATAAGGTGAGTTTCTTGCTCCACAACATAGCCNACTGAAGGGCTCTATCACAGGCTCCAAAAGTAGCCATAGTTAGGAGCTTCTCAAAACAGAACCAATACAGAAACATTCTCTTCCCAAGCAGATTACATCAGCTCTTGGTAGAGTGAAAGAAAGTTGATTAACACAGGGAACTGAACTACCTCAAGAAAGGATCAGATAAAAGCAATATTCTTTAGGAAAGCAAATGGATAAAGATGACACAGACATTTTCAAACTATTTTGTTCAAGATTCACTTGGGAGGCCCGAAATCTTAGACTTTAGCATTTTGGACCTTAGCATCCTAGAATGATACCCTATATCTTAGCATCCTTGATTCTGACATCCCAGACCTAACATCCTAGACTATGATATCTTAGACCTCAGTATCTTACTAACAGTATCCCAGAACCCAGTAGCATAGTCTCCAATTCCATGGACCCCTAACATTGTAGATTCCTAGACTTTAACTAGTACCCTAGACCTCCATGTTCTCAGCATCTAAGACCCTGACACCATAGACAACAATACCCTTGACACTTACATATTAGACCCTGATACCTCAGACACCATAGTCTTAGACCCTGATATCTGGTATCTTAAATCCCAGCTGCCTACACATAGATGCCTTAGATCCTAACATACTACAGCTCAGCATCCTAGACCCTAATACCCTAGTTCCAACATTCTAGGCTCCAATATCTAGAACCTGATATCTTACACCCAGAATCTTAGATACTGACATCTTAGACCTTGGTATCTCTGACTCTAGCATTCTAGACCCTAGCATCCTACACACAGATACCTTAGATCCTGACACCCTAAATCTTCAGCATCCTAGATCTTGATACCTTAATCCTGACAACTTAGACCCTGTCATCTCAGACCCTAGCACTCTGGACATAAATATCTTAGACCATGACACTCTAGACCCCATCATCCTACACACACATATCTTAGATCTGATTCTCTTGACCTCCAGCACCCTAGACCCAGCATCCTGCATCCTGACACCCTAGACTTCAATATTTTAAACCTTGGCATCCTAGGTCCCCAAACTCTAGGTTCTGACATCCAAGACCTTGACTTTCTAGACCCTGACACTTTGGATCCTAACATGAAGAACATGATTCTCTAGAAATCAGGAAGCTTCTCTGTTCTTTTATCAAGCTCCTAGGTGGTTTGGTAGCAAGTGCCATTCACTGCCATCCTTCCAGAAGTGCAGACTTGGAAGGTANTCACTAGCACAGAAAAGAACTGAGACCTGGGAGCTCAGCTGGCAGGGATTTGGCTGCACCATTGACAAATTGTTAAATTTCTTAATTTCCTTCACCCTTTTTTCCCCTAACCTGCAAAACTGTTATCATGGTATATCCTGAAATGTGGGTTGGTGTAAGTCAAACACCAGCATACCAGCAGATATGCTAAAGGCCGATATCACAAGCATGGTTAACACCTCCCACTGTAATATTTTAAAAGCATCATAAAGAAATGCTACAATGACTTAATTCTTAAACAAATGCCTCAGAGGTGGGAAATGGGGTAGTAGGGCCAAACCAAAAAAAGTCACTCAGGGACTGTAAGCAAAAAGACTAGTGAGAAAGGAGGCCAATGGTTGGATCATTTACGTGAGAGATGATATCAGATTGGGATAGGTATTGAACCCTCTAGGCACAAGAAGGAATAGAACTGAGATATTCTTATGCATACAGAACTAGTAAGACTGAAGTTTAACAACCATCACATCAAAAAAGTTGGTTTGTCATCTGCAAGATGGCTTCCTGTCAAGCCAGAGGAAAGCTCAAGGAACCATGCTGGTGAGAGCAATAACGTGTATCAAATTCTTGACCCTGACCCAAGCAGCTTTGGAGCCTGAAGCCTAATGACTAAGACCAAGGAGAGCGCTGTTGAGCAGGTTTCAGGCTGACCAAGGCCATCCAGCAATGAACCTTGTATATGGGGTCAGGCAAAGACCATAGCTTGCAGCTGTGGCTAAAGCCTCAGTGACAGAAGTTATTGATGGGCATCCTTTGTTCTGATTTGGTAGAAGGCAGGTGACAATGAATACATACAGAATGAAGAGGCTAATGCTGGAGTAGTTACGTGACTCCAGGCTTGTTCAAAGAAAAGAAAGAACTCACTCAAATATCAGTTAAATGGGCATTTTTAGATTTCTACTCTTGTCTGGATGAGGCCCAGCAACCCTGAAATATTTATACTGGTTTCTTGTTTATTACACTTTATTTTATTTGGCCCTTGGAAAATATAACAAAGATTAATTTCATGGTTGTAACTGATGAATACGCTCCATAATTAATTTAAAGCCAACATGACTTGCTGCTATTTTTTAAAAATCTAACTAATGAGACTCTTCAGAATTTACAGGAATTTACATTACCCTATTAATTAACCTGTCTATGGGGAAGATGCTGGACCTCATGTTCTCACAGATACAAAGTCAACAGTCTATTCAAACATCGAAACCTTACCCTCAAACTTATTCTATGCCTGCCTACCCTGGCTTTAATCATGTTTGTGAAGTGCACTGAGGTGTCATTCTTTTTCTTTCTTTTCTTAAGATTATTTTGGTTATTGCACTGAAGGTGTCACATGGTGCTGAGATAATGAGCTGTTATTGTCCTGGCCCCATGATGGGCTTTTGTAATCGTCCCATTAAAGTGAAAAAAGCTAGGCTGGCCATTCTTCAGTGAAAAATGGTTCTCCACATCTCTGCTGACACTGTGGGTTAACAAGTTTGCCATCCTGGATTGAAATGAAAATGGGACCCTAACGTGCTCATGACCCACCCATCTACTTTTCCTTTAACAACAACCGAGATAGAAACTTTAAGGTTTTCAAACCACTCCTGGTGTAATGCACTGTGTGAAGAGAATATAAAGGGAAGACAAGAGCATTTGTTACTGTGAAAATAAAAGTATAAAATATAGCTATCTGTCTTTCATCAGAATCAAAGGTTTTTTGTCTGTTTTCACGACCATATTAAAATGGAAGCCTCAGAAACTCGTCGGCTAACAGGCGAATTCATTTGTTTGTTTTCATTTGTTTGCTCAATTGGTCTTGCAAGCCACTTTAAAGACATATAAATATTTTGCTTGGAGATGCAGCTACTTCCTGCATTTATGAAGGAAAAAAATAAATGAAAGTGCTGTTTGTTTTTGCAGGTCCAGATGTGGACTGAAGGCCATGTGGGATGGGGTGAATGATGACTGACAATGGCTTGTGGCTCCTCTCTAGCACCAGGGGTGAGTCACATAAACCACTCCCCCAACTCTGGCCTCAATGTCCCTGAATACAAGCAGCTCATCATAGGAGTGAAGATATTTCTTCCAGCAGGACAAGTTCTCATGATAAGAAACCGCTGCTTTATCTTGCAATTTTCAGGTCTTTAATAACTGATATGCTAAAAATTCTAGAAGACAGCATAAGGAAAACATTTCAGAATATTGAGAAAGGCAAGAACTTTCTGTATAGAATCCCAATAGCATGGTAGGAGCTCCAAGAGTTGACAAATAAGACTACATGAAATGCAAAAGCGTCTGCATTGCAACCAGAACAAAACTTACAGCAGAACGAACAGACAGCCTACAGGGCAGGCTAGAACCTTGGCCAGGTGTACCAGAGATCAGGGACTCTTTGTAGAAGATACAAAGAACTGCAAAAACTAACCACAAAAGAAACAAAGCTGCCAACCAATACAGGAGCCAATGAATTGAACAGCTCTCAAAAGAACTAGAAATGGCCAAAAAATATTTTCAAAAGTGTCCAACATCCTAGCCATTTGGGAAATGGAAATTAAAATGACTTTGTGATTCTATCTCACTCTACTTAGAATGGCTATCATCACGGGAATAATACTGGCAAGAATTTGAGAGAAGAAGAATTCATATTCTCTGTTGGTCGGAGTGTAAACTGATGCAGCCACTATGGAAATCACTGTGGAGGTTTCTTAATTATTAAAAATAGCCAGGCATGGTAGTACATGCTTTTAATCCTAGCACTTGAGAGGCAGAGGCAGATGGATCTCTGTGAGTTCAAGGCCAGCCTGGTCTACATAGTAAGTTCCAAGACAGCCAGGGTTTCATAGAGAAACCCTGTCTCAACAGTAACTAACTAACTAACTAACTAACTAACTAACTAACTAACTAANTAAATAAGAATAGTATTATCATATGACTCAGCTACATCATTCTTTTGCCTGTACCACAAACTATGACAGAGATACTTGTATATTCCTGTTTACTGCCATCAATCATTAATAAAGAAAGTGCTTTGCAAATTTGCCTATAGGCCATCTGATAGAGACATTTGCTTAATTGGAGGTTCCTCTTCCCAGATAACTGTAGCTTGCATCAAATGTATGAAAATGTTATGAGGAAACCTCTTACTCTGTATGTTAATTAAAAATAAGAGAAGACAAACAAACAAAAGTGGCTTGAAACTCAGTGCCATTCTTTCCCTGTCACCTCACTTTCTTCAGCTTTATGTTTTCTTTTACCTTTGAGTGAACTTTCAAAGCAAAACTAAATGTTTGCTCTGAGAAATTTAATTAGAGGTTTACTGATTTTCCTCATATTGGTCCATTGTCTTTCTGTCTTTTGGTTGTTTATAAATCTACAGACTAGTATTTAAGTGTCTACAGGCAGAAATTATGTAAAGCATTATTGTACAGTCCAGAAAAGACATAATCTCAAAATGAGTTGGTTGTTGACACATTTAAGGGTACGTGACTTTTCTCCCGAAGAGGGAGGGCAAAGAAATGTGACAGAGTATGATCCACATCTAATGTAATCTATTCTTTCACCTGCCTGTCTTTCTAACAGAAAACACATTGATGTATGTGACTGTGTGGTAGCATCTGCTGTCACCGAGAATTCAAAGCACTGTAACCTTTATGTGACCTCACAGCCACATCTGCTGAGAATGAGGACACTTTGACTTATAGTACTGTAACCCTTTGAGTTACCATCTAACTTCATTTTGACTAAGTAATGTGACTTTTCTATCAAGTCCAATACACAAACTAAGCCTTCAGTAACAAGCATGAAGGGCTCAGTGAGCTACATAGCTTGAAGAGATATTACAGCCCAATTGTAATTCTAAGATCGCTGTCTGTGGTGATTATATTATGTCCCCCAAAATATTGTGTACCCTAATAAAACTTATTTGGGGTCAGAGAACAGAACAGCCACTAGATTAAACATAGAGGTTAGGCAGTGGTAGCACATGCCTTTAATCCTAGCATTCCCGAGGCAGAGATCCATCCAGATCTCTGTGAGTTCAAGGCCACACTGGAAACAGCCAGGCATGGTGGCACACACCTTTAATTCCAGCACCTGAGATCTCGTGTCTTTGCTTGAGAAAGACATGCCTTTAATCCCAGAAAGTAGTGACAGGAAGCAGAAAGGTATATAAGGTGTGGAAATCAGAAGCTAGAGGGCCTCTTAAGCTTTCAGGCTTTGAGCAGCAGGAGCTGAGATTCATTTGGGTGAAGACTCAGAAGCCTGCAGTCTGAGGAAACAAGATCAGCTGAGGAGTTGGCAAGGTGAGGTTGGCTGTGGCTTGTTCTGTCTCTCTGATCATTCAGAATTTACCTCAATACCTGGCCTGGTGTTTTCAATTAATAAGACTGTTTAAGATTCGCTCTACAGCTGTCGATCCACTTAACATCATTCCCTTGTATTAATGTAGAAATAGTAGCAATTTTTTCCCCTGACTTTAAACCCAAAGTCTCTGTAGTAAAAAAAAGTGTCACAGAAACTGGGTACAAACATTTACTCAGATACAGATTTTTGTTCTTTGGAATCATAGATGCTCTTTTGGAAATGGGATTGTAATCAAACTTTGAACTATATTGCTAGAAGATACAATTAAAACTTTCAAAGACACAAGAAGACACACAGTGCATGAGGTACAGTGAGGAGAGAGAAATTGAAATGGAAATTGCTGGGGGCTAGATGAGATAGAAACAGAGAATTCATGATAAATATGAGTTTGAGCCTTAGAAGATGAAAACGTTGTGGGAAAAGTCATATCTCCAGGGTAGCACTGTCTCGGAAGTACAATAGGACTTATAGGTATAATTTTAAACTCCCTAGCAGCCATCTTCAAAGACACGAAGAGAAATAAGCAACATTCATTTTCCAAATACATTTAGCTTTATTATATATAACCACACTTTTACCAAATGGTTACAAATCAACACAAAACATTACCATGTTTTTTTTTTCTAAAACAATACCAATATTCCTTTTCACAACAAATCCTTGAATGCTGATTTTTGCACTTAAAAGTACATTTGAATTTAAATACTATATTGTTATTCAAAAACCTTTAAAAATTTTGGCAGAATATGCTGGGCCAGAACTCTTCCATTGAGCTATATCCTCAGGCTAGGGAAATTCTTGATCTATATTTAGAGTAGATTGATTAAAATTCATACTTGAATAAGTAGGTTCGTATATCTACCTAGTCCAACATACCTAGATGTTTTCCAAACACTATACCTAATATAAGAATATATCCTCTAATATTTGCATATGTTCAAATAGAATTGGTTGATATCTTTTAACATATATTTGACTTTGTATCAAAATTATTCCAAGCCGGGTGGTGGTGGCGCACGCCTTTAATCCCAGCACTCGTACACATCTAGATGTGTATAAGAGACGGTGGTGGCGCACGCCTTTAATCCCAGCACTCGGGAGGCAGAGGCAGGCGGATCTCTGTGAGTTCGAGGGCAGCCTGGTCTACCGAGTGAGTTCCAGGAAAGGCGCAAAGCTACACAGAGAAACCCTGTCTCGGAAAAAAAAAAGAAAAAAAAAAAGAAAAAAAAATTATTCCAGTCATCTCTGTGTCTGTCCAAATTAAAAAAAATCATCATTTGGGATCAATTTATGGCTTGTGGTAGTTTGAATGTAATTGGCCCCCATAATCTCATAGGGAGTGGCACTATGAGGAGATGTGGCTTTTTTGGAATGGGTATGGCCTTGTTAGAGAAAGTGTGTTACTGTAGGGGCAGGCTTTGAGGTTTCCTATGTTCAGGATACCTCCCAGTGTCTCAGTCAACTTCCTGTTGCATACAAGACAAGCTGTAGCCAGCATCACGTCAGCCTGCACACTACCATGCTCCCCACCATGATGATAATGGACTGAACTTTTGAAACTGTAAGTGAGCCACCCCAATTAAATGTTTTCTTTATAAGAGTTAATGTGGTTATGGTGTCTCTTCACAGCAATAGAAACCTTAACTAAGACATGGCTGTTAACATCACATTTTAAAGGACATACCATAAATGGAAGACAACTATAGACTTTGTCAATATCAATAAAACAATTTTCAATTTCTTTCTTAGTGTTTCCCTTGACAATTTATCTGAGGCTAACAATTACTCTGACTAAGTTCTACACAGTGATTAATGTCAAAATATCTGTGACATCATCATTGTCAGTTGCTCTATAAAGTTATACCTCACCATCAATTCTCCTGGCTGCCTAGTTATTATTTAAATCTTCCTAGCATTCTGTTTCTTCCTATTCCCATGATGTCTTCATTTATCATGGTATTTCTTTCCTTGCTCTCTTACTGTGTCCCTGTTCCAACTCGAACCCCCCATTCCCCTATGCTCTCATCCTCCATCTTTTGCTCTCCATTTCCCCCTCCCTCACCCCCAGTCTGCCCATGTAGATCTCATCCAGTTCTCCCTCGCTGGGCAATCTATGCGTCCTTCCTAGGGTCCTCCATGGAGTTGTGGGTTGCAGTCTGGTTATCCTTTGCTTTATATCTAGTATTCACTTATGAGTGAGTATATACCATGTTTGTCCTTCTGGGTCTGGGTTACCTCACTCAGGATGATATTTTCTAGTTCCATCCATTTACCTGCAAATTTCATGATGTCATTGTTTTTCACTGCTAAGTAGTACTCCATTGTGTATATGTACCACATTTCTTAATCCATTCTTCAGTTGACGGGCATCTAGGTTGTTTCCAGGTTCTGGCTATTACGAATAATGCTGCTATGAACATAGTTGAGCATGTGTCCTTGTAGTATGACTGAGCATCCCTTGGGTATACGCCCAAGAGTGATATAGCTGGGTCTTGAGGAAGATTGATTCCCAGTTTTCTGAGAAACTGCCATATTGCTTTCCAAAGTGGCTGTACAAGACTGCACTCCCACCAACAGTGGAGAAGTGTTCCCCTTGCTCCACATCCTCTCCAACATAGACTGTCCTCAGTGTTTTTGATCTTAGCCATTCTGACAGGTGTAAGGTGGTATCTCAGAGTCGTTTTGATTTACATTTCCCTGATGACTAAGGATGTAAATCTTATTGCTTTTTCAACTTCTAAATTAAGTTCATTCATATAGAGTATGATATGAGTAATGATTCAGAATTCAGAAATGATTCTGTGACCTTTTGATTTTGATTATTAAAATTTCTAAAACATTTATTTTGTTTCAAGGAAATCTTGAATTGGTGTGACATCNTTGTGAAACTCTCTGAGCATTTAACCAATGAATTGGCGAGGGACTAAAGACTACCAGAAATTATTATTGTCTCTTCTTATCATCAGTAGTTTCATAAATGGACAGTGACACCTAGAACTTACACATATATTTACTATTTAAAATGATACTTTGATATCATGTACCAATGATACCTTCAAAGACTTTGCTTTAGAAAACTGACAACAACAGGGCTGGGATATGGCTCAGTGGGTTAAGTGCTTGCTGTGCCAGTATATGCTGGAAATTGAATTCAGAGTTCACCTGGTAGGCCTAGTGGTAGGAAGCTATTATTTCAAAGCAGGAAGCAGAGGCAGGAAATCTTTAGAGTAAACTAGCTAGCAAGACTAGTCAAAATGGCAAGCCTGGAATATAACAAGAGACTTTGTCTCACTATAAAGGGAGGAGAGTGATTTAAGAGGAGACTTGGCATCAACCTTGGGTCATCACATGTACACAATATACACATGTATATGAACCCTGCTGACATGTGCCCACATATATGCAAAAATGTATGTTTGCAAGCAGGGCATACACACATACATATTCTGAAAAAGAAGAAGAAAACTGGATGCAAACATTTTCAATAAATTCTACAGTAGAACAAATCAACACAGCTATTCAGCTATTTCTCACTTCGAAATAACACTAACTGGGCTGGTGAGATGGCTCAGTGGGTAAGAGCGTCTGTCATCAAGCCATTTGACTTGAGTTCAGTCTCTGGGACCCACGTGGTGGAGAGATTTGACTCCTGAAAGTTATCTTTTGATGTCTACATACTCTCAGTGGCATATAAACATACAACCTGGTGTATGAATACACGCACACACTCATTCATACACACACACACACACACACACGTGCATGTGCACATACAATGTACTAAAAACATTTAAAATTGCATTAACCTTGGATATTGACATAATTATCTGGAATATCATCCATCATGGGAGAAACTATTTTTTCATATCTAGCTGAAAATCTTTCTTAGCAGTAATAAAAGCTGAAAAATAGCTAATAAGTTTAAAGTTTTTGTTTGATTTGACATTAATTTTTAAACTTGGAAGTCCATTAAGACACAGTATACACAGTCTTACACANATTATTTAAAGCTAAAAGATTTATAACTTTTGTCAGATTTATAACTTTTTTGAGTCATCTCATCTTCATCTTCGATACAGTAGCACTTATTATGATGACTTAATATTTATTTCTTTACCATGTCTACAAATAAAAAACAGTTTTGCTTTTTTAACACATGCAACTCAACGGTTTATGACAAACCAAAATGAAAAGACCAGTCTTGTTAAAACAATTTTACATCTCTTTGCTGGACATTCAGTTTGGATCTTAGGTGACTAATTTCACTGATGTCCTTTTGACTTCTGAGAGACAGTTCATTACAAATAGTATTGAGCAATGTTTTACAAGGGTCTCCATGGAGATATGCACTTCAGTTAGTAGACTCGGTTACTAACTCTGAACTACAGCGAAGGGATACCAAGAGCTCAGTATGAAAAGTTTAAAAACTAGGCCGGGCGATGGTGGTGCACGCCTTTAATCCCAGCACTCAGGAGGCAGAGGCAGGCAGATATCTGTGAGTTCGAGGCCAGCCTGGGCTACCGAGTGAGTTCCAGGAAAAAGGCGCAAAGCTACACAGAGAAACCCTGTCT
>LZPO01017811.1:21994-32760 GCA_001675575.1 Neotoma lepida | reverse complement strand
GGACACACTTCCATCCGTGGAAGGGCTCTATGTGTGTGCATATAGCAATTTTGAGCATGTTCTTGGCTTCTAGCACTACACNGNTCTCTTAGCTCATATTGTACATTTCTGGACAGTATTGTAAACCAGTCACTTTTCCAAGGAACTCTAGAATCTATTATTAGAGAGATTGGCATGAAGTGTTTTCATTGCTTCTGTGGTATGGCTGCTTCTCTGACCTCTCTGCTGGCAGAGCAAAGAAATCTATGTATGCTCATGACCTCTTACATGTACAAGTACCTATAAATATCTTTATGTGACACTTTCTGTGTCTATATCAGATAACAAGAGCTCCCATTAGAGTCCTCAACTCTAATCCATCATCACATGGGCCATGCCAGCCTCTTCATCTTGTTTATTTATAAACAGTCACTCAGCTCTGAGAAACTTGGCTCCCTTCATGCACCATCCCTTACTTATTCAATTCTAATACACACATGTAGTCATATCAGAATAAATAGTAAGCGATAGTCCTGCTGGGAAGATCTTTTAAACTTGAGGACACTTTCCTGTACAATCCCTTTTGTTTTTAGTCTTACAGATTTATAACCCTTTATGAAATTATAATGTTCCCTAAAGTGAGAATATTTGTGTATAATATTTCTTTGTTACCCTCTTGTGTATGTGTGTGTGTGTGTAGTGTAATATTTGCTTCACAAAATGAGTTCCGGGGTATCTATTCCACTTCTGTTTTCCATAAAAAGGTATGTAGAATTGATATGATTTATCCCTTATGTGTTTAATGGATTGCAAGAAGGAAACCAGCCATGCTTGTTTTATTTTTCTTTTTGGNAGGCCATTAATTATTAATCAAGTTNCCAAGATGAACAAAGGTCTGCTCAGATGAAGTCATCATACATCACATGAGCTTAGTTTGTGTTTTGGAAGGAATCAGTACATTCACATCAACCCTTGAACGCTGTGCTCACAGATCACACAAGCANACATCCCAAGTGGAATTCCTTCCTCGTACATTTCTTGTTCCTGAGATCTGTGGCAATAGTTCCTCTCTCATTTCTGGTATTAATAATTTGAATAGTTTTGCTTCTCATGAGTAGCTTGTCTACATAGCTGTCATTTTGACTGATTTTTGCAAAAATCTGGGTTTTAGTTTTATTGATTTTCTTTGTTTTTTTTTATACCTCATTTAGGATTAGATTGCTCTTATTTCTCAAATTTACTAAAATGAAAGCTTGCATGATTTGATTTTAGATTATTTGACTTTCCTAAACCTAGCGTTTAACATACAAACTTCTATGTTTATACTGATATCAAGGTATCACCTGAATTGTGNTAAGTCATTTTAACATCAGGTATGTGCATGGAGTGTGTGTTTATGTTTATATGTGTATTCATATGTATGTGGCACACAGATGTGAGCACATGACTGTGGAGGACGGAGGCTGATGGTGGGTGTCTTCCTTAATTGATTGAGGCAGGCTCTCTCACTTGAACTCAGGGTCATCAGTACCGTTAGTCTATTTTTCCCCGTCTCTACCTCAAAAAGCTGTGATTATACGTAGGCTATGAAGCCTGCCTAACATTTATAAGGGTGCTAGAGATGTGAGCTCAGATCCTTACATTGCTGTAGTGAGTTNCTTACTCACCAAGCCATCTCCCCAGCCTCAAGTCATGTTTGTCATCCTTTGGCTCAAAGCANTTTTTTTNAAATTTATTGTAAGACTTCTTTGACTACTTGATATTGAGAAGTTGTTTATTGTTTAGTTTTCCAAATATTTGGAAAACTTCCACCTATCTTTTTGCCAGTGGTGTCTAGTTTAGTTCCACTGTGGTCTGAGAACATTCTTTGCATGACTTATATTCCTTAAAACCTATCAAGGTGTGATGTTATAGGCCAGATGAGCCCTCTTGCTGAGTGTCACAAGCACGCTTGTGGAGTGCAGTGTCTTGCAATTGTCAGTTAGACCAAGCTGACTGATGGTGCCAACCAGGTCAATATCTTCTCTGTGGTTGATACATTGATCGTTTCAAGAGGACACCGAAGTTTCCAACTGTAAGAGGAGGTTTGTTTCCAGCTTTGTGTTTCTCTCAGCTTCACTGTGAATGTTTGGCATTCTGCTGTTTGGTGAATCCATGTTTATTTAGTAGTTACTTCTTTAAGAATCACTTCATTATCATTATCATCATTATTTTATTACCATTTACTATTATTTTTCCTTTTTATTGAAAATTCATTTCTCACATAATATATCCTAATTATTGCTTCCCCTCTGTCTACTCCTTCCAGTTTCTCCCCATCTCCCCTCCCCTCTAGATCCACTCAATTTCTGTGTCTCATTAGAAAACAAACAGATTTTTTAAGGTATAATAATAAAATAAAAGATAAAGCAAAAACTAACACATCAGAATATGACAAAATAAACAAGCAGAAGGAAANGAGCTGAGGAAAGTGTCCAACAAACAGATGTAGAGGCAGAGACCCACTAGCTCACACACTTAGGAACTCCATAAAAACGCTCAACAGGAAGCCATAATGTAAACACAAAGGACCTGCAGTGTAAAAAGAGGTAGAAAAAATATATAAGTAAAACAAAATCAAAATAAAAATAAAAAATAAGATAAAGAAAGCCCTGATATGAAATTATGAGACATGGAACCTCTAAAGATGCCACTGTGTTTGTTTTCTGTTGGCCACTATTCCTGAGCATGAGGGCCTACCCTTAAGACTAGTTTGTTTCCCCAGGGACACTCGCNTGGTGAACACTAAATTTTCTTTTTTTTCTTTTTTCTTTTTTTTTAATGTGCCTAAGCTGTCTCTCCAGCTATCATTTCTGAATTCTAAGATAGATGTGGCAAAATCTTGCCTGACATGAAGTTTTTTCCTGGAATAAGGCTTTGCCACCTTCAGTCTTTCTTACTCAAACTCTATTTACTTTCTTTTTTCCCCGGGGAACAGAGAAAGACACAAGACGATGGACATGGAGAGACTTTCTCAGCATCAGTACTATATGTCCATTATCCCTTTGATATGTCATTGTGAAATGTTTTGAACAAATGGAGAAGTTGATGGGCTGGCCTTGAACTCTTGAGCCTCCTGCCTCATGTTTGCAAATGCTAAGATTAAGGACATTCGCCACTAGGCCTGACAGCATGTCCACTTTTAACACCAAGATATTGATTTNCTCCTTTGTTTGCTTTGTCAGAGGCTTTCTATCTGATTCAAGTGTGATTTAAGAGGTTTAACATGGTTCNAATTGTGGGGAAAGGTTGCAGGCACACTTGTGAAAAGAAGCATGGGAAAGGGAACCGAGAATGAGGACACTAAATTTTCATTTGCAAGTGGTGATCAATTGGAGATCACTTGTGGGTTAGGGATGGGTGTGTGTGTGTCCACTTCTCCTTTCAGGAGACCATCTGGTGCAGACCCATACGGTCCCTGGTCATGCTGCCTCAGTCTCTGTGAGTTCAAATATGTGATGATCACGTTAATTTAGAGGGTCTTGTTTCCTTGGAGTCCCACATACCCTCTGACCCTTACACTCTGCTGGTTCTTCCACAGGGTTCCCTGAGCCCTGAATGGAGAGATGGAGAAATCCTGTGTAGGGCTAAGTGTTCTAAAGTCTCTCACTCTCTGCAAACATTCTGGCTGTGGGTTTCTGTATTTCTTCCCGTATGTTACAGGAGGAAGCTTCTCTGATGATGGCTGAGCAAGGCACTGATCTATGAGTATAACAGAACGTCACAAGAAGTCATTTTATTGCTTCATTTTTTAGTAGAACAATAGTGTTTGGTTTTACGCTAGGTCCCTGGGCTATCTAGCTCAGGTTCTTGGTCACCCAGGCAGTGTCAGTTATGGGTTCCTTCCTGTCGAGTGGGCCTTAAGTCAAATTAGATATTGGTTGATTACTCCCACAAGCTTTGTGTCACTAGCACAGCTTGCAGGCAGGGCACCATTGTAGATCAAAAGGTTTGTAGCTCGCTCAGTTGGTGTTTATGTTTCTCCTTTGGTAGTGTGCAGAGTACCTTCCTGTACCAAAGGCACCAGATTTGATGAAGACTGTTTATGGAGGCACCTGCTTGACTTCTCCAGGTTATGAGTCTTATAGGTGTTGTCCTCAGCAAAAGGGCCTTGCCATCAGTTTGTGGGGAGCAACTTGTAGTGTTCACAACAGCCTGGGTTGTTTGGGGGTTCCCATATGACCCCTTTGGCCAACAAGTCAATTAGATGTAATCCATTCCCAGTAGTGGAAGTTGCATTTGGTGACGAGATGTCCAGCTGGTGCTCTTGTCTCCCCACTTTTTGGCAATTTCATTTAGATCTCCTTAATATATTTATATATTTTAGGAAACTTCTACTTTATTAGGTTTCCATACTACCTTCCAAATGGTCCTTAATTTAGCTGTCTCTCCCCACATTCCCTCCTTGTCCTCTACTTCCAGCTCTTCACTTGATCCTCCTGTCCCAGTGCCCCCTCCCCATCCATAACTATCTACTCTGTTTCTCTTAGGGAGATCTATCTGTCCCCCCATAGTCCTCTACTCTAAACCTAACCTATGTGGTTCTATTGATTGTAACTTGTTTATCTTTGACTTAAGAGCTAGTATTCACGAATACACACCATATTTGTCTTTCTGGATCTGAGTTGCCTCACTCAGGATGATTTTTTTAAACTCTAGTTTTATCCATTTACCTGGGAATTTAATGATTGCATTTTTTTAATGGCTTAATAATATTCACTGTGTAAAAGTACCATGTTTTCTTTATTCATCTGTTGATGTATATCTAGGCTGTTTCCAATTTCTGGCTATTATAAATAGAGCAGCAATGAACATGGTTGAGCAAGTGTCTCTGTGGGTATATACTCAAGAATAGTATAAATGNATCTTGAGGTAGATCAATTCCCATCTTCCTGAGGAACATCACACTGATTTCCATAGTGGCTGTACAAGTTTGCAGTCCCAATGACAATGGGTGAGTGTTCCCCTTACTTCACACCTCGCCAACCTCAGCTGTCATTTGTTCTATTCATCTTAGCTATTCTGATGAGTGTAAGATGAAATATCAAAGTAGGTTTGATTTGCATTTCCCTGATGACTAAGGATGTTGAAGATTGCTTTAAGTTTTCTCCAGCCATTTGAGTTTTCTCTTCTGAGAAGTCTCTGTTTAGATATAAACCCCATTTTTAAATTGCGTTGTTTTCTTGATATCCAGTCTTTTGAGTTCTTTATATATTTTGAATATTAGTTCTGTATCAGATGTGTAGTTTATCCCATTCTGTAGGCTGCCACTTTGTCAGAATGATGGTATTCTTTGCCNTGTAGAAGCTTTTCAGTTTTATGAGGTCCCATTTATGAACTGTTGATCTTAGTGCCTGTTCTATCAGTGTTCTGTTCAGAAAGCCCTTCCTGTGCCAATGAGCTCAAGGCTAGTCCCCACTTTATCTTCTATCAGCTTCAGTGTATGTTGCCTTATATTGAGGTCTTTGATTCTTTTGGAGTTGAGTTTTGTACAAGGTGATAAGTGTAGATCTATTTGAATTCCTCTACATGCAGACATTCACTTTGACTAACATCATTTGTTGAAAACACTGTCTTTTTTTTTTCAGGGTGTGTTTCTGGTTTATCAAAAATCAGGTGTCCATGAGTGTGTGGATTTATGTCTGGGTCTTCAATTCTATTCCAATGATCAACGTGTTTGTTTTTGTGCCAATACTATGCAGTTTTTATTACTATAGTTCTGTAGTACAGTTTGAGGTCAGGCATGGTGACACCTCCAGTAGTTCTTTTATTATTCAGGATTGTCTTTAGCTATTCTCTCTCTCTCTCTCTCTCTCTCTCTCTCTCTCTCTCTCTCTGTGTGTGTTTCCATATGAGGCTGAAAATTATCCTTTCAAGATCNTCTCTCTCTCTCTCTCTGTGTGTGTGTGTGTGTGTTTCCATATGAGGCTGAAAATTATCCTTTCAAGATCTGTGAAGAATTTTGTTGGAATTTTGATGGATATTGCATTGATTCTGTAGATTGCTTTTGGTAGGATGGCCATTGTTACTTTATTAATCCTACTGATCCATGAGCATGGGAGATCCTTCCATTTTCTGATANCTTCTTCAATTTATTTCTTCAAAGACTTGAAGTTTTTATCATACAAGTCTTTCACTTGCTTGGTTAGAGTTTACCCCCAGATTTTTTATATTAATTGATACTATGGTGAAAGATGTTGTTACTCTGATTTTTTTCTCAGTCCATTTGTCATTTGTATGTAGGAGGGCTACTAGTTTTTTGTTTGTTTANTTAATTTTGTATCCAGCCACTTCACTGAAAGTGTTTATCATCTGTAGGAGTACCCTGGTGGAAGTTTTAGGATCACTTATATATACTATCTTATCATCTTCAAACAAAGATACTTTGATTTCTTCCTTTCCAGTTTGTATCCTCTTGATCTCCTTCAGTTGTCTTATTGCTCTAGATAAGACTTCAAGTACTGGGTGGTGGTGGCACATGCCTTTAATCTCAGCACTTGAGAGGCAGAAGCAGGAGGATCTCAATGAATTTGAGGCCAGCCTGGTCTACAAGGTGAGTTCTAGGACAGCCAGGGCTGCACAAAAAAACCTTGTTTTGGGGGAAAAAAAAGACTTCAAGTACTATACTGAATAGGTATGGAGAGACAACCTTGTCTTTTTCATATTTAAGTGGACTTTCTTTGAGTTTCTCTCTATTTAGGTTGATGTTGGCTATGTGCTTGCTGTAAACTGTCTTTATTATGTTGAGGTATGCTCCTACATCCCTAATCTCTCTAGGACTTTTACCATGAAGGGGTGTTGGATTTTGTCACAAACCTTTTCTGCGTCTAATGAGATGATCATGTGGTTTTTGTCTTTCAGTTTGTTTGTATAGTGGATTACATTTATTGATTTTTGTACACTGAACCATCCTTGCATCTCTGGGATGAAGCCCACTTNATCATAGTGGATGATCATTTTTATGTGTTCTTGGACTTCTTTTGCAAGTATTTCATTGAGAATTTTTGCANTTATGGTCAGAAGACAAATTGGTCTGCGATTTTCTTTGTTGGGTCTTCATGTCGTTTGGCTATCATGGTAATTGTGGCCTCAAAATTTTTTTTATTTTTTTGGAATAATTTGAACCGCATTGGCATTAACTCTTCTTTGAAAGTCTGGTAGAATTCTGTGCTAAAGCCATTTGTCCCAGGTTTTTTTGGTTGCCGGGGGACTTTTAATTATTGCTTCTGTTTCACTAGGGGTTACATGTCTGTTTAAATTGTGTGTTTAATCTTGATTTAACTTTCATAAGTGGTATCTATTAAGAAAATTATTTATTTCTTTTACATTTTCCAATTAGATGGAGTACAGGCCTTTTTGTTTGTTTGTTTTAAGGTAGTACTTTAAGTATGCCCTTAATGATCCTCTGGATTTCCTCGGTGTCTATTGTTATGTCCTCATTTTCATTTCTAATTTTGTTCATTTGGATATTCTTTCTCCTCCTTTTACTTAATTTAATAAAGGTTTGTCAGTCTTATTGGTTTCTTAAATAATAAATACTTGGTTTTATTGATTCTTTGTTTTTGTTGTTATTGTTATTCCTATTTTATTGATTTCAGTCCTGAGTTTGATTATTTCTTGCCATCTACTCCTTTTGAGTGCAATCTCTTCTTTTGGTTGTAGAGCTTTCAGATGTGCTATTAAGTTGCTGGTATGAAATTTTTCCAACTTTTAAGTGGATATTTAGTGCTATGAACTTGCCTCTTAGAATTCATTTTGTCTCATGAATTAGGGTATGTTATATATTCATTTTCATCAGTTCTAGAAAGTCTCTCATTTCTTTCTTAATTTCTGTCTTGACCCATTTCTCATTTAGTAGTGAGGTGTTCAGTTTCCATGAGTTTGTAAGCTTCCTATTGTTTTTTATATCCAGTTTTAATCTGTAGTGGTAAGATAGATGCAGGGTGTTATTTAAAATTTTCTGTATCTGTTGAGACTTGCTTTGCGTGTGTGTATGTTGTCAATTTTGGAGAATGTTCCATGAGGTGTTGAGAAGAAAGTATATTCTTTTGTGTTTGGGCAAAATGTTATGTAAATATCTGTTAGGTCCATTTGGTTTATAATGTCAGTTGGCTCCAGCATTTCTGCTTAGTTTTGTCTTAATGATCTGTCTATTGGCACGAGTGAGGAATTAAAGTCTCTCACTATCAGTGTGTGAGGGTTAATATGTGATTTAAGCTGTAGTAGTGTTTCTTTTACAAACTTGGCTGCCCTGTGTTTGGAGCATAGATGTTCAGCATTGAAATCTCCTCTTGGTGGACTTTTCTAGGTTTTGGGNGCTGACACTTAGGAATGGGGATGGGCTAGGAGAGTGAGTACTGAGGGGGTCCAAAGGAGGGAGGAAAACAGGGTGTTCCGCCAGGATCTGCTTAGTCCTCTGNGAATGGGGCAGAGTGTGAGGAGAGGCAACAATGGGTAGTCTGCTACAGAGCTGAGGATGAGACTGGGGTATTGGATTTGGAGGAGAGAAAAGAGAGGTGAAAATCTGTAGTTAGTTTATCTGCTTCCCTGGCCAGAGTGGCCTGTGGGTTCCCAGGGAGTTCCTGATGGAGTTGAGGACTGGGATAGAGGGACAAATAGGGGGAAGGAAGTTTGGAGGGTTAGATCTGTGTGATCCATTGGAGATGAGGTCAGGGAAGGAGGAGAAGTCACAGTAGGAGGTCTTCTACAGAACTGGGAGTGAGACTAGGGGATTGGATTTGGAGGAGAGCTCAAGATCTGCCATTAGCTTACCTACTTCTTTGGATGGAGTCACTGGTGGGTTTCCAGGTATGCTGGGCAGTTTTATGTCAACTTGATACAAACTAAAGTCATTTGAGAGGAGGGAACCTCTATTGAAAAAATGCATCCATAAAATTGGGTTGTGGGCAACCTTAATTGGTGATTGCTAGAGGAGGGCCCAGCACATTGTGGGTGGTGCTATCTATCCCTGGGCTGGTGGTCCTGGGTTCTATAAGAAAGTAGGTTGAGCAACCATGATGAACAAGCCAGTAAGCAGCATCTCTCTGTGGCCTCTGCATTAGTTCCTGCCTCCAGGTTCCTGCCCTGTTTGAGTTCCTGCCCTGATGACCTTCAGTGGTGAACAGTTATATGGAAGTGTAAGCCAAATAAACCCTTTCCTCCCCGAGTTGCTTTTGGTCATGGTGTTTCATCACAGCAATAATAACCTTAACTAAGACACCAGGGAATCTGTAATTTTTATTTTCTGTAGTTGTCTTTGGCTTATTTCATGTGAATAGTGAGCCCAAAATCTGAGGAAGTGAAGAAGGTGAAAGTGGGAAGAAATAATTCCAATGTTAATGTATGAGGCTGTCACTNTGGAAAATGGGGGCTTGTTTCCTTCAGGCCATCTGTGACATGCATGTCATGCTTCTAAATCATACATTGCAAAGGTGGGGGCTGGAGAGTTTATCAAATTCAGCATCTTTTTGGGAGAGAGCTGCCCTGGGGATGTTAACTCCTCCACACATCTGGGCTTGCTGTGGGTTCAGTAGACTAGAGAAGTACTGGTGACATGACTGCAGTGTGGGATACAGACGTGAGGACAGTGCTGCCTGTCTGCATAGGGTGGATAGAGATGTCTTCTATAGCTGTGCCTAGAAGAGGAAACACACCTGGCTGATGGAACAAAGCCCAGAATGTCGTTTGTTCTGATGGGATACTCTTGCAAGCCTCACGGAGGGAAGGTGTTTAAAAACATACTGATCTACTTTCCTGCTTGAGGAGTACACCTGGATCATGCCAAGAGGTGTGCCACGCATGCCTCTTCACCACACTCAAAGCCTCTCCAAAGAAGCACAAAGTACAACTATTGTGGTTCCTATGACATGTAGCTTCAAAGCAATTCCTTCAGCTATTCAATTACACTCAGATGGGTGTTCCTAGACAAAATACTTCAAACCTCCACAGTAGTGTGGCATACAGTTTGAGGCTGATTCTGTCTCTTAAATTATACCTTTACTGCAGGGTAAGTGAGGCGCAATGGTAGTTATTTGATGGGATTTAGGAGTGGGTGGGTTACTTGAAAATTCTCATGACAGCGAGCAAAGGAAATGATTACTATAGCAATGCATGCAATGGACAACACTGTGAGGAACTAAGGGTGCTGGTGATGGTGAGAGCATGGAGCTTAACAACATCTGCAAATGAGAGCAGTCATAGGGCTGTTACTCCGTCCTTCCAGGTCTGCTGATAATGTCATTTTCCTCCAATGACTAGGAAACTAAGAGATCAGATACCCTGAAGGTGAATATTTAGATTATTTCTGCCAAGCAAGCATTGCAGTTGGTCTATGAGCCAAGAGCCAAGCATACTAGCTGGGGAAAAATAATTGATCAGAGAGAGGGAGAAGGGAGTAAAGATCGGTCGGCCTGACCAGCTCTAGAAATTGTGGAGGCTGAGAAGTTGTATAAGTAGTTTGCAGGCTGAAGAACCTAGGGAGTCAGAGGAGTTGAAATCCAAAAACGCCCCAGAACCAGAAACTGCTGGCATGACTCTCCATCTGAGGTAAAAGACCTGAGAGCTTGGGATGGGATGATTTGGCACAAAGTGTCAGAGAACCTGGTTTTCAGGGACAAGAGATGAGAGATGTCCTAGCTCTGGGAGACAAGGAATCTACTGTCCACCTGTCTTTTTCCTTCCTTCCTTCCTTCCTTCCGTCCTTCCTTCCTTCCTTCCTTCCTTCCTTCCTTCCTTCCTTCCTTCCTTCC
>LZPO01017810.1:18301-37377 GCA_001675575.1 Neotoma lepida | reverse complement strand
GGGGGAATGGGAAGTGAAGCAGTGTGATGCGGTACATTGTATGCAATTCCCAAATATTAATAAAATTATTACATTGGGGGAAAAGTAAAAAGCAATGTTTATAAAAATAATAATAATAAGGTAGAGAGAGATTACAGGAAACATGTTAACCCCTGACCTGCACATACACATACATGTACCATACCTNTACATACATATCCACACACAAGTGCACACACACAGTAAAAGTTGGGAGTTCTATGAAAAGTTCAGAAGACAATGAAGATACCAACATAANCCACCTGGAAATAGTAATGGATTCCAATTATAGCCTAATGCAATTTTTTATTATTAAAGTCAGTGACACCTATGTATTTTAGAAGTTAGGTTATTATTTAACCATAGATAATTCTTCTCTCAGTAGAATCCTTAGTAAGATTGTCTTATAACCCTCGAGGTTGGAGCCATGCATTTATAAAGCACNAGTCTTTGTGTTAGAAGTCACTACTTGCCTGAAGTTTTACTCCCTAGCTCCCGTACTACAACATTGAACTCACTGACTGAGCATGTTCGAAATCTCTGGCACTGCATCTCTGCCTCTCTATAGGTTGTTCCTGGGGTTGCCTTTTGGACAAAAGAATATGAACACAAGATCCTCAGCCACTCCAGATCTGCCTTAAAGATCCTGGTCCATGGGATAGCTTCCTTTTGCCACGTCTCTCCCTTTAGTCCCCTTCCTAGAACAAGCGCTGCCATGGTGGATTTGAGACTCTAGGACTTGGTACCCCAGATGCCGCCTCTGGCCTCATTTGTGCCACAGAGATTTTTCAACCTGAATGGACTGAAGGACACACACTAGTGAGCTGATGATGTGGACAACAGGACTAAGTCCAGATAGTCCCTCCCTCCAAAAGCAGGAACTAGACATAAGTATTCAAATAAGACCAGGAACCTAAGTTAGTGCCACTAGCATCCTATGGCTTCTGACTGATGAGGTTTCACATGGGGGAGGAGGAACAAAATGGTTTTTCTAAAATGACCCTACTATTGAAGTTACTTTTACACAGCTTTTCATCAGCTCAAATGTGGGCCTGTTGGCCTTTGTGCATAGCGATCATTTGATAGTTGTTAAGTTGTAAGATAATAGCCAGATGTGTGAGCACACACCTGTCACCCTAGCACTAGCAGGTGGAAGAAGAGGACCAGAAGTTTAAGATCACCCTTGGATATATAGCAAGTTCAAAGCCAACATGAAATCATGTTTCAAAGAAACAAAACCCCAAACAGTGGCATTTCTACTACACATATGGTTGCATTTCAGGTACAGATGGCAACTTCAAAGTTCAGTGTAATAATGAGAAAGGTGCACAGTTGTAAGAGCCCAGGCTTGGGACAAAATGCCCAGGCTGCCAGTTGTAGACCTGTGAACCCACAGGTTGCTTTTGCCAAGGTGTCTGGTTTCTGAGCTGTTCATCAGTGTGAATGCTTCCCGTTTTAAACTGTGATGAGATCAAGAGAAATGCCATCTGATAGCATCATATGATCTCATCATTGTGCTCTAAGGTGCTGAGTGTCACCTTGAGAGCAGACATGAATTTAAATGCNGTTTCAAAGAGACTTTAAACCAGTTTTATAATAGTAATGTGCTATATAAAAATAACTTAAGCTGACATCTGACACTGATACCCTCAAGCTTTGCTTTATCTGGCTCAGCCATAGTTGNACTTGTAGGTTAAAGATGCACTTTGTTTCCACAAGATGAACTCTGACTTAACAGAATCCGTGCACCCGTGTGCTTGTCAGCCCAGCAGACTGTGTGTGACAGCAACCAAGGTTATATACAGTGTATCCATCGTATCTCCACATGACTGACTGAGACATTTTATCGTGTTTTATTATCATGCCCATTTCATTGATGAACAACTAAGGTTAAGTGACTTTCTTGGGTAGCAAACTAATAAGGTAATAAGAAAATTATCTTGTGCCACAACCCCAGGAAAAAAAGAAAAGAAAGCCAGCCACATCCCCCAAAATAAATCATGCTGAAAACAATGAGCAGGGACACCAGAACCACACACTAACCAATTTATCCCAACAAATATTTACTATAGAAGAGCTTTGGATGAGGATAAAATGAACTGAAAGTGCCAGTCAAAATGCCTGTTGCATATTTCTGCTGAAAGTCACCTGAAAAAANCCAGGAGGAGCATATAGGGAAATGCTTTGATGAACAAAGCTCTCAGAAATGCCAACCAAAAGGTCCTTTGCTCCCAATACTGCTGCTGCTGCTGTTGTGTGTATGTGTGTGTGTGTGTGTGTCCATCTCCTCCCACTCGGTCCTCAGAAGTACTATTCATAATAACCAAGAGGTAGTGAAAGAAAATATCCTACCATTAGATGAGTAGGGCTTTTTAAATGTACATACATACGCTGGAGTACTATTTTGGAATAAAAAGGAATCAAATACTGATACAAGGTTGAAGAGATGGCTTGGTGGTTAGGAGCAATTGCTGCTCTTACAGAGGACCCAGGTTCACTTTTTAGTACCCACATGGTTGAAAGGACCAAGCTGACACCATAACAGCCTGCTCAGTCTTCCCTCAGAGATCAGGCCTCAATTTCAGTTTCTTGAAACTTGAGCAAGCAGTTTCTGGGAGGGCCATGAACAAAAGACATAGTCCTTGCAGTAGCTCCCTTCCTGTGCACACTCTGACCACTCAAGGTTCAACCAATTATTTACTGTCTGGGACCTCTCACCAACTTATAGTTTCGTGCCTGAGTCAAGGACAGAGTCTGGGCCACTGAGTCAGCCCCCACAGTCAGTCCATACTAGGCCAGCCAGCCTCTATGGTAGCTCAAGGACAAAGCCTGGGATTTGTCCAGGCCTGTCCCAAAATGGATAACTGTAACCCCCAACTAACCCTAGCCAATTAAAAGTTACTAACATGATTGCCACTCACATAAACCAATCCCGAGTCTGTTCCNATGTAGTCGGTAGAGCCCAATTGCCCCTTGCTTTAAAAACCCTGCTCCATCGCTACTCAGGGTCTCTCCTGCTCTGCTGCTGCATCAGACAGACGGAGGGAGAGTTCCGAGTTAACTCACTATAGTAAAAAGACTCTTTGCTTTTGCATCAGATTTGGTCTCTTACTGGTTTTTGGGGGACTCGGGGTACAACAATGGTGACTCATAGTCTTCTGTAACTCCAGGGGATCTGATGCTCCCTTCTGGCCTCCAGGGGCACTGTATACATGTGGTAAACATACTTCCTGGTTTGTTTGTTTGTTTGTTTGTTTGTTTGTTTGTTTGTCAACTTGATATAAACTAGAGTTATTTGGAAGAACCTCATTTGAGAAAATGCCTCCCTCAGGTTGCCTTTAGGCAAGTATGTACAGCATTTTCTTGATTGATGATTGATGTGAGTGGGCCCAGCCCACTGGGGGCAGTGCCACCGGTGGTCAGGTGGTCCAGAGATATCTAAGAAAGCAGGCAGAGCAATCCATGAGGAATAAGTCAGTAAGCATCACTCCTTTGTGTCTTCTGCTTCAGTTGCTACCTTCAGGTTCCTGCTCTGACTTCCCTCAGTGGTGGAGTATAAAGTTGTAGGATGAAACTAGCCCTTTCCCCGCAAGTTGCTTTGGTTGTGGTGTTTTATCACAGCCATAGAAACCTAAGGCAACAGACCCACAGGCAACACATTCACATAATAATACATCTTTTTTTATTAATGATAACAAGTGCTAACATATGTGAAAGAAGACAGTCATAAAAGCCCACAAGGGCTATATCAAGACAAACTGTCCAAAATCAGCAAAACTATGTGCTACACACTGGATGTTTATGTCACTTCAGATTTATAGGTTGACACATAATTCCATGTGAAGTGAGATTGAGGAGGTGAGTAGATCATTAAGGCAAAGCCTTTGTGGNTTGGGGCTGGTGTCCACATAAGGAAGCTCCAGGAAGCCAAACCAGAACACAACTAAAAGATGTCATTTATGACTCAGGGAGGGTGCCTTTACCAGACTCTGAGTGCCCGTGCCTTGAACTTGGACTTCTCAGACCCGATACTGAGACGGATAAACCTTTGTTGTTTATAAGCCACCTAGCTTATGGTATTTTGTTGTACAAGAATGGACAAATGCAACATTAGAGACAGGAAGTAAATCAGCAGTTGTCAGGGATGTGTTTGTGTTAATTAAATAATATAGAGTACTAAGGAGCTAATTAAAAATATGAGATTAAGGTATGGTCATGGAAGTGTATTAATTCTTCTATAATANGTGATGTAGCATCTTGTAAGCCCAGTTGGAAAGGGTAAGCCATGGAAGATATATAAGAGTCTATACTTTAACTTTGAAAAANTTACATAATAATTTTACTAATATCTCATTGAGAATAACATAGAGGTAAAGAGATCAGTCTGAAACCAGTTTAAGCAGGTTCAAATCGTTCCTTCCTTAGTTTACTTTAACATAGGATCTTTGAATATATGGTAGGGTGGAGGACAACCGTGAAGCCATGCTAGGTTGGTTGGTGATAATTCTACTTCTCCTTTAGAGGCAAAACTTCTCGGACTATAAAGACTATGANAAGAACAGCTGTAAATGAAATAATGAGCCATTGGAAAATANTGTGTTTCATGNGNTGTAAGCATTTTGGTAATTAAAGTAATGCCATGGTATGGCTGAAAGCCCTAGAAAGTGTTGTGGGATGGGTGTTATATTTAGCCCAACAAATATAATAGCAAAGTGAGCTTTTGTGTGTAAGAGGGTCAGAAAATGCAGAGTAAATACTAATGAGCACAGGACTCTGTGAGAAAAAGCAGCAGTGGCAGCTGCAAAGGCTGTGACTATACTAAAAACCACTCAAGTGAGTGCAGCTGATGGTGTGTGAATTACATTATCAATAAAGATGTTAAGAATGCATGTGAACGTTTCACAGGCCATTACATACACAACTAGGGCATTCATTTCAATAGCTGTAGACTGGCATTCTGTAGCTTTTATCTAATTTATTTTATTTTTATAATAACTTCATTCAGGGTTTTTATTATGAGTAGTGCTCCAATAGCTACTACCATAGGTAAAGGGAATTTTATTTGTTTAGGTTAAATAGTCACAAAAAGGTTGACCCAAATAATTACACATAATGGCCTCCTTCTGAAAGGTGCTTCGGCTAGATGGCCAGCTGCTCCCCAGTGCCAGCTGTGGCACTTTCTTCCCCCCTTTCCAGCACTGCCTGAGATCTGACTGCTGCTATCATGATCTGTTGCCGTTTTAATTCACATCTTTAAAATCTTTAGTCAGATTTAAGACATTTTCCTGTTTTCACCAGGTATTTGCATTTTCTTTTGTACATTTTCTAATACTTGNGGTTTTTACATTGAATTTTTACAGTAGATTTTTCTTCTGTATCCTTTGTACTAATGTGAAGCATTTCCCACCATAGTTGTGCAATTAACCCTTTTCTTGCTGTGTTTCCTAACTATAGCCCGTCTGTCCTTTGATTTTAATTTTGCCTAATACTTCCTGGACATAAAACTTTACTTTTTTNCTCACATTTTTATTTACTTATTTATGTGTTTGTTTATTTTTGTTTTTTTGAGACAGGGTTTCTCTGAGTAACAGCCCTGGCTGTCCTGGAACTCACTTTGTAGACCAGGCTGACCTCAAACTCACTGAGATCCACCTGCCTCTGTCTCCTGAGTGCTAGAATTAAAGGNGTGCGCCACCACTACCCAGCTACATTTCATTTTTATTGACACTAGATGCATTATCATCAATATATTCCGATTACAGTTTCCCTCTTACTCCTCCAGGTGCTCCCCACCCAAACTTTGCTTTCACTCATTAGAAAACAAACAAGCATCTACAAATAAAATGAGAAAAACAAAAACAAACCAACCTGAATAGGATAAAACAAATGAACAGGAAANAAAAGAGCCAAAGAAAAGCACAAGAAAGACATTTAGACACAGAGACATACATGTTAGCACATACAAAAAAATTCCTTAAAGACACAAAATAGGAAACAATAACATATAAGCAAAAGATCAGTAGGACTTTCAAAAAATGCCTAGACAAAACATTATTGAGAGAGGAAGTGACCCCAAGTTCTCATCCCTAACCCAGAAGCTGTCTTCAACTGATAACTACTTGCAAAGGAAAACTTATTTGTCTTCAATAGGATCTCACCGTGTATACAAATCACTCTTAATGGGAGGCCCTATGCCCAGCAGTAGATGGCCAACAAAAAATGAACTCAGTGGTATTTTAGGAAAACTTTACTTTTTATGAGACAAAATATTAATGGTTTCCCTTAGAGTTTGCCTGTTTTACTTAGGAATTCTTCACCATCTGTGGTGTTTTGAATAAGAATGGCCCCCATAGGTTCATATATTTAAATACTTAGGGAGTGGTATTGTTTGAAAGGATTAGGAGCTGTGGCCTTGTTGAAGGGAGTGTGTCACTGGGGATGGGCTTTGAGGTTTCAAAAGCCCAAGCCAGGCCCAGTGGCTCTCCCTTCCTGCTGCCTGTGGATCTGGATGCAGAGCTCTCAGCTCCTTCTCCAGCACCATGTCTGCCTGTGTGCTGCCATGCTCCTCACCATTCTAACAATGNACTAAACCTTTGAAACTGCAAATAAACCCCAATTAAATGCTTTCCTTTATAAGAGTTGCTGTGGNCATGGTGTCTCTTCACAGCAATAGAACACTGATTAAGACACCATCTTANCCCCCAAAGTTATATTAATAGAAAAATTATACTATTCCATTTACATAATTAGATCTTTAATCTAAATCATTTGCATATAATAAAGAGCAACTAGGATTTTCCTAATGAATAGANAATAATGTTTGCAAGGTTTCCTACTCTAAGGCTGAATTATCTCCTGACAGCCCTACCTCCAAATATCAACCATATTACTAGGACTTCAACATTTTGAGGACAAGGAGGACACAGAAACAGTCTATACCATGTCCAAGACCACTCTTCTGTTGTTGCCTGTCTTTCCTGTAGTGGTTGCAGACAGCATCCTATAATTTTTTATGTCAAGTGGTATGAGGATTACATTCCTATGCACAGACAAGGCTAGCAACATCACAGACTACAAGACCGCTCCAGATCAATGGACACTCCCTCACAGCCTTTGCATGTGGCAACAGCAGTTACTCTACATTACCCAAGGACTGTTAGATGTCTGCATTCTGCAGGACTAGAATGCAATATTTGATTTGGCTTCTGGAGAGAGAGCTCATTTCCAGAGCACTTGATGGGTTCTATTTGTTGCTAAACAATTAGATACATGTTGGCTTGCGTTTCTGTGCAAGCCCACATTAATCACAGCCTGTTGTAATCTAGCTGCTGATTGTTGGCAAGATGAGAGAAGGCATCTGCGTTCCAGCCAACTCCATGCATTCAAATCGCCGGGAACAATGGAATTAAAGTCATGGCAGCTAAAATAAAGCCACTCAAAACCTGGGAACACATGGGTATAGCCTCTGTAGTGTGTGCCTGGGGGAGAGATGTTTTTATCTTGTTAGGACATATGCTAATGCAAATTAGAAAATGAGAAGTTATTAAAGGCAGTTCTGCTTCTGAGCAACTTACTGGGAGAGAAAGTATTGCACAATCTTTCTAAAACTGTAAATTACATCTGGTTTGAACTTCATTTGAAACTCAAGAGTGTGAGAGGANCCTAAGTTTCCTATTGAACACACATCTTAAATGAGAAGCCAGCATTCAGGAGACAGCTGANTGACAGTATTCTACCTCACAGAAGCCTGAGTGGGTACACACCAGAACTCTTAATCAAAACTCGACTCAGCTGCTGGCTCTTTATGCATTCATCAGAGCCCTGCCGTAGAGAGCCTTCAAGACAGATTCATATGTCAAGAACTCAGCTTTGCTTTACTTGAANTCCCAGACAGATTAGCAGATGACCGATTTCCACATCCCAGTAATTGGGCCAGCATGAATCCATGCTGGAGATGAAGCAAATTTGTGGTCNCAAGTGTCACAGCCCCTTGTTCCAGCAGTACTGGCAAAGCTGCCACTGAGGTTATTGGAGTCAAATGGTTTGGGGAGAGACAGTTTGTCTCATGCTATGTGGCAGGAGATAGGAATGAGTCCATTCCTGGTGCTTAAGGTTGAGGATCTGTCTACCAAGTCCTCACACTCAAACATGTCCACCCCATTCCTGATGCTTGTATCATCATAATAGGAAGCTGTGTGTATGTGTGTGTGTGTGTGTGTGTGTGTGTGTGTGTGTGTGTGTGTGTGTGTGTGTGTGTTGAGGAAAAGACAAAGGTCTTTAGTTCTTAGTCTGATTAAATATGTTTACCCTGAGTAAAATTTACCCAGAAAACACTAGTGCATATATGTGTTTCTAATACTTTCTTACCCCATAAATGCTTCTGAAATAATATTACAAGCATATGGCATATGAAGTTGTTATCAGTGATTTTTTTCAATTCTTAAAACTACAATCCAATCAAAATACAAAATTTGACTTGGATTTGACAGAGCCCAGTGAAGTGAGTGTTCAGCAGCAGCTTTCCTCCAGCTCTTTCGCCTGGCTTGATAAGGTCCTGTGCACCACAGCCACAGCTTTGCCTGTGTGTTTCAGATTATGAATCCCATACTGTCTTCCTGGACTCTAGTGAATTGCCTCNGTCTCTCTTCGAGTTGATTTTCTGTGCATCTATTGTAGACAAGGAGCTCGNGAGCCACTGAAGAGCATGCCAGAACAAGTCCTTGTGCCCCATCTACGTGGATGATGGCTATTACACTGCAGCTTGAAAACTGTTTCCATAGCAGACAGACCCCTTGAGAAAAGACTCTGTGACAGGCAGGCACCTGCAATTGTTCTGACAAGGACGTCTCTGCACACAGAAAGTGCTTTCAAAATGTCCCCATTTCTTTTATCCAGTAGGAAACTCCAGACAACAGGACTGATTGTGGATATGTTCACAGCATCACCAGGAANTGAGTGCTCCCACGAATGCCTGTGGACTTGTGCTAGTTGGGTTGGTCCATTTTAGCCCCTTTGTCTTCCATCCACANCTTGNAGCCCAGCTGCAGATATAATGATGCCTTGTTGGGAAAACAGGAATTTTCAATGGTCAGACCTGCTCCTACTGCTGACACTTTGGATTAAAGNCCAGCTCTGCTCCTTATCAGCTGGCCACCTTTGCAGTGAAGTTCCTCTGCTTATCTTGTTCTGTGTGTGTTCCTCTGCTCATCTATGAAATTGAGATAACACAGGTTTGAGTATGCCTTACCTCAAATGCTTAAGGCCTGAAGTGTCTTCGAATCTCCCTTTTGATTTTAGACTATTTACTTGTGTGTGTGTTCATACCTTGGGGATAAAGCCCAACTCAACATTCAATTATATGCTTTATATATGTAGCCTAAAGGTTAAATTATATAATATTTTTATGGTACCTGCATTTTGACTCTGCTCTTATAAGGTTAGGTTTGGAATTTATTTCCCACTCCTGGTATCACATTTCTGCTCAGAACATTTGGAATTTTGGAGTATTTCAGATCCTCAATTTTTAGATTAGCTTGCTCTGTAGTACCCATGGCTGTAAGAATCAAATGACCTATTCATCAANTACCTGAACCATTGAGCCATACCTGTACAAAGTCTCTTCTTCTATACTTGTTAGCACCTACTATTACTTGGATCTCTTGAAAAAAACTATTATGTAGCTAGGCAGTGGTGGTGCATGCCTTTAATCCCAGCATTTGGGAGGCAGAGTCGGGCAGATCTCCAAGTTCAAGGCCAACCTGCTCTGCAGACTGAGTTCCAGGACAATCAGGGCTTCTCAGAGAAACCCTGTCTTGAAAACAAAACTATTAGGGAAATTTGAGTAACTTTCCCTTTAAAACGAGGAAGTTGAGGTTTGTTTGGCAATGTTGAATGAGTGTTTTCAAGCCAGTTTCTAGACAGCAGCCAGACCAGATCCAGAATCTCTGAGTCCCACATAAGAGCTTTCTCTGACTCTCTGCTAGCACAGGGTGGTTTAGCCTTTAAAGGATGGGGCACATGTGGTCTTTGTGCTAAGAATCTATCCTCAGGGTAAGAAGCTCATGGCAGGTAAATGTGGGGGTTAAAAATTACTGGCCTATGAGGCTTGGCTTGGCAAAGACAGGTCCCTAGTCATCAGTGTCTTGGTCCTTTATCTTTCTCTCCTCTCTCCTGGTTACATAGGACAAATGTCCCTTTCAGGAAGTATGGACTAGATACCTCGACTCTTGAATTACAGGCACAAACTCGGGACTTTTAGAAAAACAGTGCAGGGTCAACTCTGTAGAGTATAAATCTGCACAAACAGCCTCACATCACAAGTGATTACTGAAGAGTAGGGTGGAGTTTTCCAGTCCCAGACCTCTGGGTGTTATGGCCTGTATCCCTACACTGCCATGGTTCTCCCTATCCAGGTTTGGTACCGCCATCACACATCAAGCTGTCTTGGAGATAGTAGTTGTCCTTCCAGGGATGTCTCATTACAGCTTGTGTGAGCAAGCAGATAGTGTCTGTGCTGGCCTCCAGCCACTTCCTTTCTTGCTCACTATGNCTGAGCTCACAAGCACCCTCTNCCTGTCCCTTAGAAAAGCCCATGNTGCTGTTATTGAGAACCTGGGAGTGGTAACTCTGGTTTCCTGGGTCCTTATTCTGGATGCTCAAGAANAGATCAGACCTTGGTCTATCTAAATAATATACTCTTTATCANAATAAAGAATACAAGGTCCCTGCAGGTCTCTGAACCCTTCACCTTCCTTTTCTACTTTGAAGAGATAAGAAGGAAGACAAAGGAATCTATAAATGCCCAAGGGAGAAGTACAGGAAGCTTATAATATTTTAATTCTTGTTTTACCTTGGTCCACTACTGGANCAATGGGAAGACACATTTTCTGTCCCATATTACACCACACTTGGAGAGATGACAGAGTCTGGTGACATGATACTAGTGAAACTGAGAAGTCACTCATCTTGAGGGATATGTTTTATAAAAAAAAATCATTATCAGATTCATTGATTAAGCTTATTGTTCTCATTATTAATCATCTGTCGAGCAGTATCATCTCTGAGGATCATACATGTCAGTGTATGAAGAACATGAAGCCAGCCCACCAGGGGGAGGAGATACTGGAACTATTGAACATTGTCAGTTGTCTTGCCTGAATGGCAGCAATTGTTAACACCATTTTACAGAGGAAAATAACAGCAATATATTTATTCATGCTTCCAAAGTGACAAAACACTGCAGCTGAAGATAGCTCTGTCTCACCACTGTATTGTGCTGGAATGGGAAAGTAATCTCCAAGGGGGACACCTTTCCCTCTGAGCTTGTTCTCGGTGGGTTGGCACAGGGTATTAAATTGTTTTGTGTTGTATTCTGCAAGACCATTAAAAGGAGGTGTCTGGTACTCTTGTGAAAGACGCAAAGAGGTGGAGGCACATGATAAAGAGGCCAATAGATCAGCTTTGTTCTCCAGATGTTAGGGGTCATTCTGCATTGGCTGCTTAAGTGCAAATATTTTAACCTCTGGCCCATCCAGGAAATTGAAAATTCCTTCACTATAGATAAGGAAAAGTCTCTTCTAATTTTGATCTATTTCTTCTTGTGGTTCACAGTANNTGTGGCTATTTTTAATATTAAAATGTTATTTTTCCCATTTGTTTTTCCTCATGTCCCTCCTCNTTTCCATGTTNGTTAACGGCCTGTTACCTGCCAGGCATAGATTTGGTGCATTAGCAGGGCCCTCCACCTCTGGCAGCCCAGGTCCACATTTCCTTGGCCTTCTCTGACACATTGATCATCCTGGTTCAGCCCTCTCTACTTTCCTATTATAACTTCCTATATAATCACCTTCCTTGACATGCTATTATCAGAATTTTTCCTGCTTAGAATTCTGATACTTTCCATTTTCTAAGTAGACTCCTCTTCCTATGTTTAAGCCTCATTCTGGCTGCTGACTGGAGTGACTGTCCTTTTGCAGGATTCCAGAAGAAACACTATCCCAAGGCACGTTCCTTCTTCTTGTCTACCATGAGGGGTGTTTTGGTCACAGCTCAAAAGTGGCTTCACCCTCAGTCAAGCTTCTTCAACCACGTAGTTACTTTTTTACTGCTGTACAAAGGTAACATGTACAAGACAACTTTGGNGGAGTTTATCACTTCAGGCAGTAAGTCCATGAGCATCATGGTGAGGNGCATGGCATCAGGTTTACATCTTGATCCACAAGNGCAAGGCAAGTGAATGACATGGGCTTGTGAAACCTCCAAGCCCACACACCTCCTCCAGCAAGGCCATACCAGAGGACTGTTCTCATTCAAACCACTACAATCTATCACACTGTCATACAGAGAACAATACTGGTACTACCATGTGGTCACTTTGTGGCAGCTTTTGTTGGAGTCCTGTGTTGTGCGAGTCAGCAGATGAAAGAGTCACCCTAGAATGAGATTTGGCTTCCAAGCAGCTGGGGAGCCAGCTTCTGGTGAAGGACTGCCTCACAGCTTTGTAAAAGCCTCTTTATTGTTATACAAAGACACTTTAGCAAGTCAATTTCCTCTTACCAAAACCTTATCTGGACTTGTTTGAAGGAACCGTTCCCTATGCAATTCTCACAAGAAACTTCCTGGTTTGCCANGTATGTCTGAGACTAAGCTATGCAAAGTCTCTGTGAATCCTCCAAAAGCGCAACTCAGATAACAGTCACCGACTATTGACAGAGGACACTTCAGAGCCCAGTTGCCATCACCTGGGAATTCACACCAGATACAATGGCTCTGTTGAATATTTCAGTACATTCATTACAATAAGACCCTGAAGTGGGTAATTTCATTGCCTCCATAGTAGAGAAGAGGAAACTGAGGCTTACCGTATATTGGCAATACAGGATATCCAACATACTAAAAAAACTTCTTTAGACAGTGTTTCCTTTTTGCTTTAAGTTGTCCCAGGTCACACAACTAATATGTAATGGAATAAAAAAATTGAACCCACACCATCTGATTTCAAAGCCAGAGAGCCTGAATTTTCTCTTCCTTTCTGAGACAGTCTTGACATATAATCTAGGTTGTCTGACTCAATGTTCTGCCTCCTTTTCCAAGTGCTAGTACTGTAGACCTGNACCCAGTAAGCAAAGCCTTCATGTTATGATAGTCTGACTGTTCAATGAAGGTATGAATTCTTTAGTTCTGACAATTACTTACTTGTTTCTAAATTCTTAGGACCTAGCAAAAGAAAATAACTAAATTTGGATGGGGGTGGGTGGGTAAGGTGACAAGAATGGATTCAGAGTTCTAGAAAACATCAGTAATTTGAGAGACAATGTTAAAGGAATATACAGCAGCTACTGACCTTGGTAATGCCTATATGAAATGATCGTTTGCTATGCTGGCAAAAGTTCTGGGGCAGAGCTACATGAAATTTAACTTCATTTTATTAACCCATCAGAATTATGTGGTCAAAAGCAAAAGCCCAGATGTGATGNTCCAGAGTAAGGTCCTGAGCATCCCAGTGGATGNTAAACTGGCCACAGTTTTGCCTGTGTGTCCTGTGCTCCTTCTGATCTGCATTGCCATTAGAGCACACAGCAGGACTTTCTTCTCAGGCCTCACTTCCTAAGCTCAGAGGACTGTCAAAGCCATCTGTGTCTTGTGGACTTGTCCAAGTCCCCATCATAAGGGAGGTGTCCAGGTGGACTATGGAAGAGTTGCTTCTTTCCTCCACCCCTGCAGTAATCTGAAAAGTGGTGATGTTCTACTGAGAAACTTGGGAAGAAATCAGAAGGGACCTGCCTGGTAAGGCAGTTTAACAAAATATTTTAAGAGATGTGTATTCTCTCCATCTTTGAAAAAAATTAATTTGTGGTGCTGGAGGGATGGTCCAGCAGTTAAGAGCAGTTACTGCTCTTCCGAGGGACCTGAGTTCTGTTCCTAGCATTTATATCTCCAGCTCACAATTACTTGGAAGTCCAGCTCCAGTATATTAGGCAACTTCTTCCAGCCTTTGCTGGCACCCTCACATGTGGTATACGCACATACAGACATAATTTTTAAATGTTTTTTTTAATGTACCAAAGAGATAGCTCAGTGGGTAAAGACATTTACTGCCAAAACTCAGGACCTGAGTTTTATTCCTGGGACCCACACTGAAGGAGTGAACCATCTTCCACAAGTTGTCTGATTTCTGTATATACTAGGGTTTGTGCACACATACAATAAATAAGGCTGGATACGTGGCTCAGTGCTTAAGAGTGCTTCCTTCTGTTCTAGAGGACTTAAGTTTGGTTCCAAGCACCCATATAGTCACACCACCTTTGACTCCAACTCCAAGGGGTCAAATGTCCTCTTCCATTCTCCACGTACACACATGTGCACACATACATATAAAAATAATAAAAACAAATATTTTAAAATGAATTTTCATTTGTATGTTAAATAGCAAATTTTCTTCCATTTTTCTTCAATATAAAAACGTCTGTAAGACATTCTTTGTATCAATATAAATTTTCACAAACACTTTCATTGATAGATTCATCCTGGGGTGAACGGTATTATTCATTGTGTCACTATGGGTATCTTGCCTGTTTGAGTCTTCTAGCTAGTTTAATATGACATTTTTAGCAATTTAAAAATGTACAAAGAGTATATTCTAAATGTTTTTAATCACCAAAAGATAAAATAAAAGGCAAACAGAGAGTATCCAAATTAACAAAATCAGAAATAAAAAGAGGGACATAACAACAGATACTGAGGAAATCCAGACAATCATTAGGTCATATTTCAAAAACCTGTACTCCACAAAATTGGAAAAATCTAAAAGAAATGGACAAATTTTTTGATAGATACCACTTACTAAAATTAAATCAAGATCAGATAAACAATTTAAGTCAACCTATAATCCCTAAGGAAATAGAAGCAGTCATTAAAAGTCCCTCAACCAAACAAAGCCCAGGACCAGACAGTTTAATGCAGAATTCTAACAGACTTTCAATGAAAAGCTAATACCAATACTCCCCAAATTATTCCAAAAAATAGAGACAGAAGGAAAATCGTTAAATTCTTTTTATGAGGCTACAGTCACCCTGATACACAAACTACACAAAGACTCAACAAAGAAAGAGAATTACAGACCAATTTTTCTCATGAACATTGATGCAAAAATACTCATAAACCAAATCCAAAAACACATAAAAAAGATCATCTACCATGATCAAATAGACTTCATCACAGAGAAACAAGGATGATTCAATATATGAGAAACTGTCAGTGTAATCCACCATGTAAACAGGCTGAAAGAAAAAAAATACATGATCATCTCATTAGATGCTGAAAAAGCCTTTGACAAAATCCAACACCCCTTCATGATAAATGTCTTGGAGAGATCAGGTATATAAGGGACATACCTAAGCATAATAAAAGCAATACACAGTAAGCCAATAGCCAACATAAAATTAAATGGAGAGAAACTCAAAGCAATTCCACAAAAATCAGGAACAAGAAAAGGCTATCCATTCTCTCCATATCTATTCAATATAGTACTTGAAGTTCTAGCTGTGAAAAGACACCATGACCACAGCAACTCTTGTGAAGGAAACATTTAATTGGGGTGGCTTGTTTGCAGTTTCAGAGGTTCAGTCCATTATTAACATGGCGGGGAGCATGGTGACCATGCAGGCAGACATGGTGCTGGAGGAATAGCTGAGAGTTTTACATCATGTAGGCAATAGGAAGTCGACTGACTGTCACACTGAGGGAAGCTTGAGCAATGGAGACCTCAAAGCCTACCCCCACAGTGACACACTTCCTCTAACAAGGCCACACTTCCTAATAGTGCCATTCTCTTTGAGGGCCATTTTCTTTCAATCCACCACAGGGCCTGAGCAGGTCCTGAAGCCACTAGCAAACTACATGAAGAAGTTGTCCAAATGCCTATAGTTTCTACTCCTGTTTCAATGCTGTCTGCTGCCAGTCATGCACCTATAGTCTCATGAGGTGTTCCCTGTGATCAGTTGACTGAGGAAGAGAAGACTAGGGCCTGGTTTACTGATGGTTCTGCACATTACACAGGTACCACCCAGAAGTGGACAGCTGCAGAATTATAACCCTGAAAGACACTGGCAAAGGGAAAATCTTCACAGTGGGCAGAAATTTGGGCAATATATATGGTCATGCATTTTCTTTGGAAGGAGAAATGGCCAGCTGTGCAANTGTTCACTCACTCATGGATTGTGGCTGATGAACTGGGTAGATGGTCAGGGTCTTGGAAAGAACATGATTGGAAAACTGGTGAGAAAGACATCTGGGGAAGAAGTACAAGGATATATCTCTCCAAATGGGTGAAAGATGTGAAGATACTTGTGTCCCATGTAAATACTAACCAAAAGGTGACTTCAGCTGAGGAGGAGTTCAATAATCAAGTAGATAGGATGACCCATTCTGTGAACAGTCAGCCTCTTTCCCCAGCCATTCTTGTCATTGCCCAAAGGGCCCATGAACAAATTAGTTATGGTGGCAAAGATCGGGGTCATGCATGGGCTCACCAACATGGACTTCCACTCAGCAAGGCTGAGCTGACTATAGCTGCTTCAGAGTGCCAGATCTGCCAACAGCAGATGAACATTGAGCCCCANACATGGCACCATTCCCTGGAGTGACCAGACAGCAATCTGGTGGCAGGTTGACTACATTGACCACTTCTTNTGTGGAAAGGACAATGTTTTGTCTTTACTGGAGTAGATACTTATTCTGGTTATGGATTTGCCTTTCCTACATGTAATACTTCTGCCAAAACNACCATTCATGGACTTATAGAATGCCTTGTCCACAATCATGGTGTTCTATAAACATTGCTTCTGACCAAGAAACTCACTTCATAGCCAGAGAAGTATGACAGTGGAGCCACAATCATGAACTCCATGGGCTTACCATCTTCCCCATCTTCCCCATCCTGAAGTAACTGACCTGCCAGAAATATGGAATGGCCCATTGAAGACACAGTTACAGTGCCAATTAGATGGCAGCAGCCTAGTGGGCTGGGGCAGAGTTCTTCAGAAGGTAGTATATGCTTTGAATCAGCGTNCAATATGTGATACTGTTTCTCCTGTGGCCAGGATCCATGGGTCCAGGAATAAGGGGTNGAAAAGAGAATAGTTCCACTCACTATGACCCCTAGGAAAATTTTGGTTCCTGTTCACCTGATCTTAAGTTCTGCTGGCCTAGAAGTTTGGGTTCCGTGGTNGGGGATGGTGTTCCTGCCAGGAACCACAACAAACATTCCATTGAACTAGGAGCTCAGACTTCTCCCTGGCCACTTTGGGCTTCTAATGCCCTTAAGCCAACAGGCTAAGAAAGGAATAACAGTGTTAGGAGGGGTGATAGATCCAGATTACCAAGGGGAATTGGATTGCCTCTCCACAATGGAGGTATGAAGGATTATGTCTGAAGTGCAGGAGATCCTTTAGGGTGTCTCTTGNTGCTACCATGTCCTGTGATTAAATCATTGGGAAACTACAGCAGACCCCTCAGAATGAAGATGTGGGTCANTCTTNCAGGAAAAGGGCAAAGACCTGTTGAGGTGCTTGCTGAGGGTAGAGGAAATATAGAATGGGTAGTAGAGGAAGGTAATTATAAATACCAGTTAAAACCATGTGACCAGTTACAGAAACTGACATGAGTGCTTCTGTTGTATTTTGTTAAGAATATGTTTGTACATGTATTTGTGGGTTTTTTCCCAAATTTCTTCATCATGTGATATAATATCAATTAAGAAAGTACCAATGGTTATCATATTTAAGTTTGAGATACCTAAAGAATGTCCCTCAAGGGACATTGCCACATATTCTAAATTTACAATGCATTTGCAATTGTATGAGTTATACATACAATTATATGTATGAGTTAGTTATATCATGTTATGCATAATTATGACATAGGAAACTTGTGTGTCAAGTTGTCAACTTGTGTTGGTATTCTTGGTTGTCAACTTGACTGTATCTGGAATGAATCCAGAAATGGAGGGTACATTTGTGATCCAGACCTTGAGGCAGGAAGACAACATGCCTTTGATCCAGATCCTGGAGCTCTATGACACACACCTTTAATCCAGACCTTGAGGCCGGAAGGTACACCTTTANTCTGGCNACACCTTCTGCTGGAAGGACANTTGAAGAAGGAAGGGGGTATATTCACCCTTCACCTGCTTGCCTTGCCTTGTCAGCACATCCATTCCTTCACTGGCATTGGAGCCAACTTCTTCATGATTCCAGCATATATAGGAGACCAGNTGAGACACCCAGATTTGCGAGACTGAGCAACTACTGGACTCTTGGACTTTCCATTCACAGCTGGCAATTGTTGGACTGCAGACTGTAAGTCATTCCAATAAATTTCCATATATATATACATATATGTGTATATATAATATGTACATATAATCTGTATATTATATATACATATATACACACGCAGAGGGAGGGAGGGAGAGAGAGAAGGAGAGAGAGAGAGAGAGAGAGATTCATTCTATATGTTCTGTGACTGTAGAGAATACCCTGGGGCTGTCCTGGAACTCACTGTATCCCGGGGAGACCTTGAATTCCTGATCTTCCTACCTCCAGCTCTTGAGTCCTAGGATTACAGGTGTGTGGCTATGTGATACTAGAGATCAAATCCAGAGCTTTGTGCATGCCAAGCAAGCACTCTGTTACCTAAGATACATCTCCAGCCTCAGAGGGGATATTTTAAATAGGCCAAAGGTGATCGGGAACAACTTTATAATACTATCTCTTTCTCTTTCACTCTTGCCTCCCAGACTNCAACTCCACATGCAGAAGAGCTGAATGTCTGCACAGCAGAAGACTTGCAGGCCACCAAAGCTCTCCTACCNCCTTTTCCTTTCCACCTGGGTGTGCTGGCCAGTCCCACACCAGGAAACTGTTCTGTGAGCTTGTTGCTAGGCTCCTACCCCATTNGGGAGGCAGTGTACAGAGGTTTTAAATCCATTGCATATACCTGGAGGGACAGAGAAGCAGATGCCACTTGAAAGGGGCCTGATTAGAGAACATGCTCACTGA
>LZPO01017810.1:2320-15425 GCA_001675575.1 Neotoma lepida | reverse complement strand
AAAAAAAAGAAATGAGATACAGCGTTTTACTGTTTTACAAGTCTCCATAAAATCACCATATGATTTTTATATCCAGTAACGGCTTTATGAAGCTCATAGTAAGATGCTATACTTGGTCTTTGGGTCTTTACCAGATAACCAGATTTCAAGTAAAGTCTCTACAACAGGAGTTGGTGACTTTTCCTCTTGTCCCTGTCAGTGTAGCTGTGGCTACACACTGTGACAAGACTCTTTTTCCTTTGTGTAACTTGGCTTGTTAAAAGCATTGAAGGGGATGCAGTCATTCTTTTCTCAAGCCCTGGCTCTTCCCCTCCTGCCCCTCTGGCCACTGCTATACTTACCAGTGTTTAAGTCTTGGACTTTTAGCTCTTCTTACTTAGCCACCATGATGAACCGTGACCTGGAATTGTGAGCTGAGGACTCTTTCCCCCTTAAAGTTGCTTCTGCAGGGCATNTTATCACAGCAGCAGAAAGGAAACTGGGGCACATTGATGTCTCCCTGTTGTATGACTTTTCCTGGGGACATTTGAACAAACATCTATCCAGGTTACAAGAACAAACCAAAGAAATGTTTCTACCCAAGTCTGGTTCAGGGAACCAACGAGTTCATTGGTCTCACAGGAGCATAAGTGAGGGGTTACTTACAGGAGTTACCTGTATGTGTGATTTGATTGGATACATACACGTATGAATGGATGATTCAAGTGTAACCACACCAGTAAGATGCCCACCCCACAAGACTGGGTAACCCATGTAAACATCCATTAAAGGCCCTGTTGGAGGCAGCTCGGCTAATGGGGGAGTCTCCTCTTCCAAGTCATCCTAACTGCATTACTTTACTTTGTGGATCTTCTAAAATTCAGGAGCTTCCTTGTAAATTTCATCTACTTCCTGAGTCTTAGGATTCTCCTTCCTTCCTGCAGAGANTGTTTNAGTTAGGAGGAAATAGCACAGTGCTTCTGTACCACAGAGATGAGCAATNACAGAGTACTATTAAAAATTACTTTAGGAATTTATTGAAATACCAAAAATAGAACAGTACATCTGAGATGATTGCCTGGTGCCCAGGTAGTTGGTAATCGACAATCTGCACAAAAAACAACTGTTACCCACTGATTTGTGTAGATTAACCCCAATGAGCCAAGTATTTTTTCACCTATAGGTTAAGATGATCAAGAATGGCTACTTTAGGGTTGAAGAGATGGCTCAGTGGTTAAGAGCATATGATGCTCTTGCACAGGACCTGAGTTTGGTTCCCAGCACTAACATTGGGTGGTTCACAGCCACCTGTAACTCCAGCTTTAGGGGAGCCAATGCCCTGTGGCTCTTGGTGGAGACCTGCATGTATGTATACATATCTCCACACAGAAACACATGCATAAACATCATAATTAAAAATAAATCTTAAAAGTCTTATAAACCATGAAACAGCTCTGAAATCACTGAACCTTAATGCAATTGTATTTAATAGAATTTCATATTTATGTTTCAGAAATTGTAATTCTTATAAAATTAGGGACCTATAGTTTGCTTGCCTGGTATCTCTCTGGGAAAAAAAAAAGAGTGTTCTTGAAGGCCTCATTCTTAAACACTAAACTNTGCCACTGAGGGCTGGTGTTGAATCTCAGGATTTGGTGGTTTGAAGCTACTTCAGNTAAATGAGACAATCGGGGAGAAGGCAGAGCCATCCCTCTACCCTGTGTGTGGACACAGGGGCCGTGAGCTTCCAGTAGAGGCAGCAGGTGACATGTGTGATTTGAAAGTCTGACAGATGAAGTGAGGAGACTGTCCACTAAAGAAGGGACCATACCCCACAGGGCTGGGATCTTTTTGTGAAGATGGAGGGTCAGGGGAGGAAGCACCTTCTGGAATGGAGTGGGATCCTCAAGATGAGAGAGATGCGCAGCATGTTGATTCCAGGTGCAGTGTTCCGCACCTTGCCCNTGTTAGCCTGTGCAACACTAGCAAAAATCAGGCAGTGTAGAGCNTTAGAGACAACTGAGGAAAGCTCACTGGTGTGTTTAGCTCAGCTTCTCAACTGAGGCCCCATTAAGTAAAAGATGTGAAGTTGGATCCAGGAGCCCATCCCTCTTGAGCAACTGTGGGAGGGTGTGATGTGAGCATGTGGATGTGAGGGTATGTGAGTGCATGTATATGAGCCGGGTAAGAGTTGTGTGAACAGGGGAAGGCTATGAAAGGTTGTGTGAGCATGTGTGTGTGTGAACAGGAAGAGAATGGGAGAGGGTGTATGTGAGCATGTGGATAGATGAGAACAGAAAGAGTCCAGTGTTTGCCCCTCCTAGTGAATTTAAGAATGAAATTCAGAGAGGTCCCTCAATGCTGGCTTAGAGTAAGGACTNGAGTGGCCCAGTGGGCTGGAGTGATGAGCAAAAACAGTGGGCTGTGCTTCCTTTCCTGTCTCAGATCAAGATGAGTCTGAGGACTGAGTGATGAGGATCAGTCGGCCAAGTGTGAAATGGCAGCATCTAACCTCAAGGGAAGCAGATCATTCTAGAACATGGTGATAGGAGACTAACAGCTTCTGGGTTTAGCTTAACAAATAGCTGCATTGACTCTGTGCTTTGCCAAAGTGTTTTTGTCTGAAAAGAGTGGCTAACTACCTGCCAGCTCTTGTGTCTTCCATTTTATACTCACCCTGTTTCAGTTTTAGAGGGGAGTGGTTATGATATTTGAAGCTTATGATTTTATAGAAATCATTTCTAGTATTGATTTTTTTATTAAACTAAACTAAAAACTTTAATATTCAACTGATAGAGAAAAATGAGACTGCTCAAAACAGCAACTTGGTGTAAATTATAAAGTGATTTGTTGTAAATCATGAAAAAGCCACTTGGGTTTTATATGATTGTAACCAAATCTAATGCTCTCCTGAGCACACAGTTAATTCATTAATATTTAAAACTGACATTATGCCAAGAGCACTGCTTAATTGACTTGATTTTGCAAGCTAGTCAGGGATGGTGAGGATTTTCATTCACAATTTCCATAAAGATTATAAAAAGAAACCAACCCGCACCCATAGAAGAGGCTCCAGCTGAAGCTGTTTCAATTTGGAAGTATGCAGTGTCCCTTCTCATTGAATTCCCCAAATTTATTCATTTGGAAATGGGATTTAGACAATCTTACCATCCCTTTGTTTGTACTTCAGATAATTTAAAAAAAGGAATGTAATAAAGTCTTGACTAGGTTTTGGTCATCACTAAACAATTCAAATATCAGCCATAGGAGAAAGAACTCACCTCAATGGATAGATAAGGCCAGTATTTCATGATCTGATGACCTTGCAAATTCCAGGNCTTGAGTTTTGTGATGATCTGTCCTTGAGCAGTAGAGAATTCAACATCTTCCATCAAGTGTTAAGATAAATTATGCTATGCCAGACAGGGGACATAGTGGTAAAATGAATTAATCTTTTTATCTGAACACTTTTCATATGAGAAAGTCACTCAGTTCCTTGTTGAGTCACAGCTTTGTTTCATCACAGGCACAAACCTAACTGGTACACCATTAAGGATTTTCAATTATCATCAAAATCACAATTAACAAATGAAGCTTAAGCAGAATGTAGAATGTGATACAAATATCCTAGATCCAGCCAATGGGTGGCATCTTCCTAAGTTCTGATTGTGTGACCGGGGCTGGAACTCAGGGCTCAGTACTCTGCTTGTGTGACCGGGGCTGGAACCCAGGGCTCAGTACAGGTTAGGCAAACACTCTACCGTCAAGTCTACTTTTTATTTTGAGCCAAAATTCTGCTGTGTTGCTGGGACACACCTTGAANTTGCAAGGCCCCTGCCTCAGCTTTCTTGGCACTGAGATGACAGGCCATGCTCATGAATTGTATTATCTGGTGGTTTAGATTTGTGCCATTTAATTTAATATTTTATGACACTCTCATTTTACTTCTCACCTCCAAACTTGTCACCAAATCTTATTAAAATCTGAGTGTGATGGCTCGTATTTATAATACCAGTACCTGGGGCTGAGGCAGTAGNTTTGCTGTGAGTTTGAGGCCAGACTGGGCTGTATAGCAAACTGGAGAGCAGCTGGGATTTCATAGCAAGGCTCTGCCTGGAACAAGCAGACAGACAAACAAAGTAACCAGAGAAGTGCTGCTTCAGATGCTTGATCAAGACAGGGACACTGTACCTGGAATCCATATTCCCAGGAATAAATATGGTTCTAGAACTATAGGCTGCCTTCCCAGGAATAAATATGGTTCTAGAACTATAGGCTGCCTTGGTGACCTCAAGTGTGGTGGTGCTGGTGTGTGTCTGCGTGTATGCTGAATTAACATGTATTCTTCTTTTGAGAATATGTAGCGTCCCTGGCAAAGAAGATTGATCAAACAAATGCCACACATTCAAAGCACCACATACTCTTACCTGCAGTTTTCAAATTCAAACTGACATTACCTCTCTTCTTTAACCCATTGTAATTGAAGTCTTTTTTTGAGAGGGGTGGGGTTTTGAGACAAGGTTTCTCTGTGTAGCTTTGGAGCCTGTCCTGGAACTCACTGTGTAGACCAAGATGGCTTTGAACTCACAGAGATCAGCCTGCCTCTGCCTCCTGAGTGCTGGGATTAAAGATGTGCGCCACCATGTCTCAGCTAAAGTCTCTTAAAAATATAGTCAAATTCTGCTTAAAAAAACTCACCATACATGATGAAGAAAAGGCAGTGCAAGAATAAATAAACTAATCAGTGTCTGTGTTAGATGGAAAGCCCTGGTGCTCTATACTTTAGATAAAATGGAAAGTGGGGGAGGGGGGCAAGCAGCCACAGAAAGCCTGAAAACAAACTGTGAGCTGCAGAATCTGGTGCTTAAGGAAGCAGGAAACTGGGAAGGAGTCTGAAGGAAGGTGGCTGACCTCTTTCAGAGGCTGGGACCTCTGCCCACTGCCAGTTCCCAGTTTGGTGCATGGACCCAGGACTCCTTAGGAAGGCCTGGTGAGCATCCTTTCCTTCTTAATTTCTTCCAAGTAGCCACCTCTCAGCTGCATCTTTCCACTAGGTGTCCTCAGACTACAGCAGAAGCTTCCCTCTTTTCCCAGAAAAGGCAAAAATCCTTTCAGCATGAAGAGGACATTTGCAGCAAAAAGAATAGTTTGTACAGGTAGACCAGAAGCTGCACTGTGAGGTTTCCCAGAGCTGGAAGCTACAGTGGCCAGAGAGTGCTCTATGCTCTCTCGGGGAGTTGTGTGACTCACTGAACACAGAACTTTGGGGGTCAGAGGTAGAATCGACAAGGGGTGGGTTTCTGCTTAGGTGGCTCTGTTTCCCAAACAGTCACGTTAGCATAATTTTTGTACAGCTGCTCTTAAGGGGACTGAGTTCTGTTCNCTGCTGAACATAGCAGCATTATCAGCCTCTCCTTCCATCCTGACTTCCTGCATGCCTTTCGATGTATAAGAAGCTACATTAAATAATGCCTCTTTCTTCAAACTCATTTCTCCTACAAACGAGGCCATCATAGGAGACATAGGCTCTAGCTCTTTAATATCNCTCTGACACAAACCTCTTGTGTGCCTCACTTAAAACGTGCAGACTTTCTTACTATTCAGAAACTGGCAAAAGCTATTTCCTACTCCTCTCCTTCCTCCTCCCCCCTTTTCTCCTTCTCTTTGCCTCCTCCTCTTTGTCTCCATTATTTCTTCAAAATATGAGGAAAGCTCTAATCACAAAGTGCAAGGCATCGGGCCTTCGGGGTGAGCAGTCTTTCAAGTTCTGATGCAGAAGCAGTAGGGAGGAGATGTTAGCAGAAGCTGGGGCTATGAAGGATAGTGTGTGGACAATGAGGTAGGTGGTTGGAAATAAGACCTACCCCAGGAACGTGGAGTTAACGCTCAGGCCAAACAGGATCTGTTGACCCAGATCATCAGAGACACATGATTCATCTCCTTTGTTTGATGGAGATGAAATGTCAGGGTATGCTTTCTGCCGATAGCAGGCCTAGTGGCACATCTGTCTCACCTTCTCTTGTGTGATGCAGGGCTTGTCAGACACGAGAGGGAGGTGACTGCTTTGATGTTTTTTGACATAGAAAAGTTTAGTGAATCAGAAAGAAGGCAATTAGCTGTTAACATACAAAATCCTTTTTGGATCCATGATAATTTGGTTTAGAGGCTCTTTCCCTCTGTGAGGACTCTACTCTCCTGCTAACCCTTGTGCAGAGACAGCATCATCAGCCATGTGGAGGATTTCTGAGCCCAGTCAATCTTCCAGATGATGTAGAGAATGGGGTCCAGTCAAGCATGTTCATTTTTAAGGTTCATTTTACAGCCATATTATGGATAACATAAAAGTAACTCCCCAAATTAGTTTTTTGAAAGAGAATATAATCAAATGGCTCCCCTTTCTGCACTGCGCACATCAAAGGCGGGAGAGGGTTAGCTATAGCCAAGAATAATGAGTGGTGTTAGACCTTGCATACTAATGACAGAAGAGCAGAGAAGGAATAAAGGGCCAGCTGGCTGGGGATTTGCTGTCTGTGCAGTGTTCTTTGGAAAGATTAGGGCACTTGAAATGATAACATGTTTGCTGTAGCTTACAGACCTCAAAGTAAGAACTTGGGCAAAAAGAAAGGATGAGAGGAAGGAGAGAGTTAAGAAGGGCCGAAGGAAGGGGAGAAAGGAAAAAAGAAAATTTGAGCTTTTGTTTGTTTGCTTCCAACTGTTGCATGGGAAATATAACCCCATTCAGAAGACGGGAACCTCTGCTTATGGCCATTTTCCCATCTAGATCTAGAAGTAGCTTTTCTATGTTCCCACTCCAGTGAGCACCCACCTTGACTGTGTTGAGTGAGTCTTTTCCTTGCCCCAGCACCATAGAGCAAGATCTACCACTCTTATGTCATCAGCAAGAACAGTGTNCCAAAGACTTCCTACTACACAGAAATTTTTCAGGGCTGCAGCTTTGGGCTTTGGGGCTTTGGGGCATAGGCAGCTACTCTTGGAGTAACCTTCACTCAACCAACATTTATTTGGTGCCAGCATGACTAATGTAGTAGGAAATAACAATCTATTGTTGACCCTTATGGAGGGTCAGAAGACAGGACCCTTACAGGCTATGCTAAGGAACTTAGTATAATCTGTGGTTTCCCTTTCATGTTCTGGTCTACTCTTATTGTCATAAATATTTTCTGTTGTCCTGAGACTGTGCCACGCAGATAACATGGGTCATAGATGTGGGTACTGAAGGATAGATCTATAGACCTAGTGCCATCCCACAGTGATTTTGAAAATGTTCTAGAAGTGGCATAGTGGTTGGGTAAGAGCAGGGCATTGTGAAGGTCAAGGAAGTGGAAGTAGAGACAAATTGTGACAGTGGTCAACCAAGAAGACTAAGAAGAAACAGCTTCAACAGCCCACATGTGACCAACAATAGCTACGAATGCCTCTCAACACAAGATAAAATNATAAACTTACATGAAATAGTATAGGATTGTTCTGTGATTTTTTTTCGTAATTCAAGTATATGATTCCTGTGTGTGAACTTTGTAGATAANGTAGTTATGCTATGACATTGAAAGTTTGGACATATCTCAGCTGTAAAGCAAGACAGAATCAAATATACACAAGTGTATACTTAGTATTAAGTGTATTCTTAGTAACATATTAATCTCATTAATATATAATTATATAATAGATAGTATAATATATATGTATATGCTTACATACACATGCATATTTGCTGTTGTAAGACCTNGACTTTCCTTAGGCCTGAAACCCCCATACTCTTTAGGCCTGAAACCCCCCTTGGGAATGAGAAGCTAAAGCCAGAGCAGAATTGCTAAACTACTGTTTAACCACGGTCAAGATTTCTGTGCTCTACCACAACCAGAGGTTTCTGGTAAAGAGATAATTGCTCAACTGTAGTTAGGATAATTACAGGAGTTCNNGGGAAAAGTCACTGTGACCTTTGTATGTGTGTAAACCCCCCTAAAAGTTCTCGGGAAAACCTCAATTGCTGACCACAGGATGTCACAAGACATTCAGGTGATAATGATTACTTGGCTCTGGAATGTCCCAACCCTAGTCTCCATGGNGATGAGCACCCACCCTATGATTAAGCCAAACTTTGTGGAAAGTCCCTAGACATGAACCAATCAAAAATGAATCTGTATGAAAACTGTAATTTTGTGGGTTTTGCCTTTAAAAACTGTGTTTGATTGCAAGTTCGGGGCTTCTCTTGCTCTGTGGAGTAAGGAGGCCCGATTGTACAATCGTTTGTTTTTAAAATAAATCCTCTTGCAGATTGCATCAACTGGACTGGAGTCTNGGTTTCTGGGGGCCCCTCTTCCNNAGAAGGTAGTACCCTGAGTTTGAGGTCTATCAGCTGTCAGTTGTTAATCCAACTGATCGAGAATAAGACNACTACCAAATTTGAAGCAANCTTTAATTAAATACTGGCCAGATGGATGGGTTTTGGTCAAGTCCATACCCAGGTTCCTGAGAAATGGCNCAAAATCAAAGTTTGCCATGGCTTAAGAAGGAAAACCCCATAATTCATTGCATTTCCCACCAGGTCCAATCAGAGGCAAGCATATATCCTGACATACCTCCAGCCTGTAAACCTCCTGTCCACATGTGATCATGTATATCTAGTGCAGATATGTCAAACAAACTGGTTTAGGAGAATGAAAAACATCTGGCTTGTTATCACCCATAAACCATAGCCTCCAGCATTACAGGAACTGTCTGTCCTTGGGCAAGAGGCTTGCAGATCAGAGGCATTTTTGTTTCATGGATCTCTTAGGCATAGTAATTAAAACATAAAATGTAACTTTGGCTCTCACAGACACCCCAGACTGAAAGGAAAGAAAAGCCAGTGACAATTTTGAAATTTTAAACCAGATAGGCTGTGAGTGTCTTCTCAGATTCACCACACCTCATCAGCCAAACATCTTGCTCAGCTTCTTCCTGTCACTGATGATCAATGTGGGGCCCAGGGCAGCTTGGCTACACTGCTGCCATGACAGACTCAGTAGAAACCAGTCAGAGAGTAGGCCTAAGTTTTGGTTTACTGTAAGGCAACATCNATTCCAAGAAAGCCATAAACTGGCACCACCCTGGAATGGGCCAATCAGCACCCAAAGGGAAAATACATTCCAACTTAAGGGGAAAGTACCGGACATTCCAAAAATTTCTAACTGTTATAGGTAAGATCACCAGATGTCCCTTAGCCCAGCACACACCCCTAGACCAATGTCAGCCAGTCAGGGTCCTGAATTCTGGAAATCCCCTCACCCTAACCTCTGCTATGATAAAACCTACCCTGACCAGGCTCTGGGCTCTCCGCTCTCACTGCTGCGTTGGAGAGATGGAGAGACCAAGCTTGAGTTGGAATAAAGGCTCTTTGCTTTTATATGGATTTGGTCTCCATGGCGGTCTTTGAGAGATCCCTGAGATCTGAGCATAGCAATGAACACTAGCCCCAGGTCTGTTGAAAGCACTTANTCAAGAGGACATGGCAAGTGATGGAAGCTTGTGCTGTGGGTCTCAGTTCATCTGCCCTGGTTTTGTGTCCTGTGGGAAATGCAGAACTCTGATGGGCTAGAGTTGCACTTATTGACTCAGCAGTTCAAAGGTGTCACTGAGAATCTGGATAGGGCTTATTGTCAAAGCAAAACTATATCTGCTATTTGCATATTTCATTCTTAGCAGTTACATCTGAAAGTTGGACATATATAGGTCAAAGTTCTCCTGTAGTCCTGATGGTGGCTGAATAGGTCTCTGTGNTAGTTTAGACTGATAGTCAACTTGACAGAACCCAGAGGCACTGAGGAAAGGAGTCTGTGGCATGCCTATGAGGTGCTGTCTATATCAGGTTAATTGAGGCACAAAGACTCACCCTAAATGTGAACACCTGGGTTGGGTCCTGGACTAAACAAACAAACAAACAAAAGACTCAGTTACTCTGTTTTATGAGTGAGGAAGCAATGTGACTAGCCCACTTCCTGCTCCTGCCACCATAGCCTTCCTACTTGACCCCAAATCTTCTGCACTATGGTGGAATGATTCCCTTGAATGATAAGCCAAGAGAAAATCTTTCTCCTTTAAGCTGCTCCTGCCAAGCTATTTTATCACAGCAACAGGAAAACTAACAGAATTGTCTGAGTGATAATCATGGACATTTTTTAAAACACTGGAGACATGAAAACATAGACTCATCCCCCTTTACTGGATCAACCAAGCACATGCCCTCAGGGCTAACCATCAATGACTAGAGAAACTAGAATGGAATGTTCCACTACTGTGTATTTTTAAAACTTAATTTCAGCTGGGCATTGGTGGCTGGGCAGTTGTGGCACATGCCTTTAAACTCAGCACTTGGGAGGCAGAGGCAGGCAGGCTGATCTCTGTGAGTTTGAGGCCAGCCTACTCTATAGAGCAAGTTCCAGGACAGTCAGGGCTACACAGAGAAAAACAACAAACAAACAAACAAAAAATCCCAACTTAATTTCAATAAAATAATCATGCCACACACATGTAACATCTGATACATGAAATAAAATTTAAATATTTAATTATGTTCTACTTCAGAGTATTGCTATTTCTGAAAAGATATTTGATTATTAAAATCACTTCTTAGCATAGTAAACACTTAAAATCACTTCTCTCTGCATTTACTCAGCTTGAGTGCCAGAGACAAACAGATTAAATTATAGGAGATATTTTACTATTTCAATTGATTTTTTTACCTGATTCATGTAATTGAAAATGAAGACAAAGCCACATCTCTGAATCAGACTCTATCTATAGATTAATTTCTTGATCTTGTGAAAGTTGTGTNTGTAGAAATTAAGATCCCAGAGAAGCAAAAATAAATGTGGAACATTTTCTAGGAAATAGAAATCNTAGTGAAATCTTGGACAATAATCATCAAAGAGTTAACTGCCAAATGTTTAGTTTGCTCACTTTTCTGGAGGAGTCTTAGGTTTTTCTTGTTATAAGAGGAAAAAATCTTGAGAAATTTCTAGCTCTGCCTAGGGTGAAGCTTAGCACGAGTGCTCACTTAACACAGCAAGGTGATCTACACACTGAGGGAAGAAGGACACTGTGAGCTCTTTCTGGAAAGCCTGAGTGCATGGGGAGCTGTGTNTTTCTCCATGTGAAGATTCTGAAATCATTCGACTCCTTTTTGTCAGCTGTTGATGTGAGAGCTTTTGGCGAAACTCTTCTATTTTCTTCGGATAATGCTTCCATCTTCAGGTACACAGAGAGCTAGGCTTGGCACTAGTTTAAAAGAAAACACCTCACTTAGAAAGACAGATCTCCCAAGGAGATCCAGATTCAGATCACTTCTGACACTGTGTTAAGACAAAGCCACCTGGCTTCATTCCAANCCCCAAATTCTTATACTTAGCTTGAGTTAAAATTTTAGTTTGTTGGAAATTCTATGATTAAAGAACAGCATTTGTTTTAAAAGATTTATTTTTATTTTTAATTATGTGTATGCACAGTGGGGGCTTATGTGCACACGAGTACAGTTGCTGTTGGAGGCCAGAAGAGGGTGTTGGTTCTTTTGGAGCTGGAGTGACAGACAGGTAGTTATGAGCCATCAGATGTGGGTGCTGGGAACCAAACCTGGGTCCTTTGGATGAGCAGCATGTACTCTAAACCATCTTTAGCCTCAAGAGCAATAATTAGATGATGGGATTATTATATATAATCACTGTATATAATGCTTTCTATTTATTAATTCAATTACTCCAGTAGCCAAAGGCATGATTTGAAAATTACATACTCACCAGAGGGGCCATAGCTATAGTCCCTGTAGTATATTGAACACTTACTGTGTGCTTACTTTACATAGTATACGGCATGTTTCTGCACACAGACTACTATTGAATTTAGTCTCAGTCTGGTGCACAGTTGCAGACAATGGTGCTTACTAAGCATAAAAGAGGGATTCCAGTAAGAAGTTTTGTCTGTCTTCAGGGTAGACCTTAGAGAATTCTGAAAAGCTAGAGATTCAAGCTTAAATCTACCTTATCGAGAACAAAACAAATAGTACTTAGGCAGGGCTGTGGAGAAAATTCCTAACTGTTNCCCAAACATTGCCAACGATTTCTGTGTTAGAAGCAGAACTTTACAACAGCTCCTTCTACCNTCNGTGTTCATGTTATGTCTTCTGTAAGACACTCTACATACCACTGCTACTACGACCTCAGCAGACCTGAGAGAAGGAGTCAGTATTAGGACACTGACACCATTGNTTCTGCCCTACTGTGGAGATATTTAGGGAAATAGATGTTTAATGTGTTCAGTCTCTATCTGGGAAGATGCTTTCTATCCCAATTTAGTAAGTCCATTCAAAACAATGANACATTTCCACTCACAGAAATGTGACACATTTTTTTTNAATCTCTACTTTAATGGCTCGTGGGACTAATATCCAGAAAGTCTGAGTTTCTTAGATTGAAGTCTTGCAACAAATTCTAATATGCAAGATGTTGTATAGAAAGTCTGTCAGAAAGCACTCAAAGAGACATTACCTTAAAAATATACACTATTNGATTGGTCAGGGATTACCATTGAAACAAGCCTCAGGCAATCCTGTNTGNATCTCTGGCATGTATAGTAACAATAGAGTTGTTCCAACAGTAAAATGAAGAAGCTAAACCGTATGCATCTGCATAAGCCAGTTTTGAGCCCTTTGTAGCTAAAAGGGAATAAATTACTGTTTTTGCTTTGGTAACGTGATGAAATCCACCCAAAGTGGAGTGCAATAGGGTGGTCAAGCTGTCTCCCCATGGTGAAGTCTACATGAAACATTTAAATACTTTAGCACAAATCAACAAGCCATGACATTGACAATAGAGGCGGACAACTCTGGGAGTATGGGAACAGGAACCCCAGAGTTTTTCACAGGAAAGTGAAGCCATGCAGCTGCATTAGACAAGAGTGTACGAGTCTCAAACCTAGAACCAAGCGGTGCCTCCCTCTGCTCCGGTTTTCTGATGACTTTGCATTGTGGAAATCCTTGCATATACAAAATATAGTTAATAGTTTCTTTTTATTGCTATGATCAAATATCTGACAAATATCAAAATAAGAAAAGAGGCCGAGTGGTGGTGGCGCA
>LZPO01017809.1:34325-44425 GCA_001675575.1 Neotoma lepida | reverse complement strand
GCATGCCTTCTTTAGGTTCATTCTCATAGCAGAGGTTTTTCTATGTAACTCCAGTTCTGTGCAAAGAACCAAGAGTCTTTACTGTAATCAGATTGGTGCCTACCCTGATTCTTATCAGAGATAACTCTATCCAATAACTGACGGAACCAGATGCAGAGATCCACAGCCAAGCATTGGATTGAGCTCTGAAAGTCTTGCTGAAGAAAAGGAGGAGGGATTATAAGGGGGGAGAGGCTTGACAGGGGAACCCGCAGAGACAGCTGAGCTGACCTGAGCTCAAGGGAGCTCGTGGACTCTGGACCAACAATTAGGGAGCCTCCATGGGACAGACATAGGCCCTCTGCATGTCTGCATATGTGTGACAGTTGTGTAGCTTGATCTCTTTCTAAGACTCCTACCTGTGAGATCAGGACCTGTCCCTGGTGCTTAGCTGGCTTTTGGGAACCTGTTCCCCATGCTGGATTACCTTGCCCAGCCTTGACGCAAGGGGAGGAGCTCTCGGTCCTGCCTCAATTTGCTCTGTCATGCTTTGCTCAAGCCCATGGGAGGCCTGCCTGCCCGTTTCTGAATTGAGACTGAGATGGAGTGGAAGGGGAGAGGGGTAGATGGGAAACGGGAAGAGGGGGGGACTTGGAGGAGAGGAGGGAAGGGAAACTGTAGTTGGTATGTAAAATAAATGAAAAAATGTTATTTAAATTAAAAAAAAGAGTCTTTTCTTCCTCTGTTACTGCTGCAGGCTATATGCTCCAGAATGTAACCATAAAGGGCAAGTACCAGCTAAACTTTCGCATCATNAACTGGAACCTTAGCAACACAGACCCAACATCTTCAGAGTATGTTACCCTAGAGAGGGACATNGAAGATAAGGTGAGGTCACTTTCAAATTGCCCATCTCTCCCTTCCCTGAGTACTCCTATCATTACTCCATCTGACTTATATCTACCAAGTAATTATTTCAACTTTGCTGATGTGTTTCTACTTCTTTAGTGCTTAACAAAGGTGCCAGTGTAGCTTAGTTGTCTGTTTCCCAGGCACAGAAACTGAAGCTCATAGAGGAGCGCTGTGAAGCCTGAAGAGATGGCTCAAAGCGTAAAACCCTTGCTGGGCAAACCTAATGACCTGGGTTTGATCCCTAGATCAAACACCCCAAATCACCCCACATCTAAGGATGGAAGGAAAGAAGTGCAGAANGTTGTACTATGACCTCNAGATATGTGCCATGGCATGAGTGAACCTCACATCATACACACAAAATAATAATAAATAAAAAATTTAGCTTTCTGTTGCTATTAAAAATACCTGAAATAAACAGCTTGCCAAAGGAAGGTTTCTTTTGGACTGATTGTGTCAGAGGTACCAGTCTGGGCTCAGCCATCTCTGTTACTTTGTGTCTGAAGTGAGGCAGATCATAATCATTTCAGGAACGTGTGGATGACAGAACTAATCCCACATGACAGCCAGAAAGTAAAGAAAAGAGAGGAAGAATCAGGGACAAGATCTCATCTTTCAACAGCACACTCCCAATTTCCTCCAATTAGATCTCTTCCCTTACAGTTTCCACTACTTCCCAATACTTCATTTAATTATGAACTCCTTGATGGATCAGTCCATCAAGAGGTCAAAGCGTGGCTGGGCGGTGATGANGCATGCCTTTAATCCCAGCACTTAGGAGGCAAAGGCAGGTGGATCTCTGAGTTCAAGGCCAGCCTGCTCTACAGAGCTAGTTCCAGCACAGCCAGAGCTACACAGAGAAACCNACTTAGGAGGCAAAGGCAGGTGGATCTCTGAGTTCAAGGCCAGCCTGCTCTACAGAGCTAGTTCCAGCACAGCCAGAGCTACACAGAGAAACCCTATCTTGAGAAAAAAAAAAAGGGTCAAAGCTTTTATTATCTAATCACTTCTTGTAAGCTCTATATAGGTGCAGCAGAGAATGGGGCTTAAACACATGAGCCTCCCCCAAGAGACATTTCAGACCAAAACCATACCAGTTATGGGGTGCCTAGAGGTATATAGTAAGTTGGAGCAGAGCTGGTATTTGAACTGAGGTCTCCTTTGTTCCAAAACCCATATTCTTTCCTTTGTTTCTAGTTATCTCTCCACCCCCATGGGAATTCTCTCTAACCAACCTTCTCTACTCCTACTTCTAGGTCACCACACTCTACACTAGCAGCCAGCTACAAGAAGTATTCCAGTCTTGCCTGGTCACCAACTTGACGTAAGTTCTAAAGGTTGGAAACTGACTAATCAGCTTCCATAGATTTAATAATAATGGGATAGGTATGGGAGAACAGTTTTTTGACAGAATTTAAAGTATAAACATGGTAACTATATTTATCCCAGACCAGCTTCTCTATTGAACAGTTTCACGTATGATCATTTTATTTAATCCTCTCATAGGGCTTTATGATGTGGTTACAATGGTCATATATGAGAATCTGAGCCTCAGATAAATGAATTTTCTAAAGACTATCATGAGATTTAAAAGCTGGTCTTAGGGGGAGGAATAAAGATGACTGTGCTTGAAAGTATTGGGCCACCAAACATAGGGCTTGCAATACTATCAAAGTTCAGTACCTTTGGTATTCATTTATTTGTATATATGTGGTATATGTGAGTGGTACATTCATGTGTGTGCAGGTGATCAAGCATGTGCAAAGGCCAGCACAGGATATCAGATATCCTGCTATGTCACTCTCCACCTTATTCCCTCGAGACAGGGCATCTCCCTGAACCTTGCAGTGAGCAAGACCAGCAATTCTCCTGTCTGGCCCTGATAATGTTGGGGTTATAGAACTGTGCACAGCCATGCCCAGGTTTTTTTTTAAGAAGGGTGCTGTTGTCTGAACTCAGGTTCTCATAATATTGTAAGTGTTGTCCACCTCTNAAATTTAACATGGGGATAATTATAGTAACATTTTCCACCAGAGTGATAGAAGCCATATTTTAAGGATAGTAATAGATGTCAAGTATTATATAAACTGTAATAGTTTCAACTTATTTCTTAGCAAACACATTTCCTAGAAAACCAGAACTTAGGGGTTCTGAGGAATCTAGATAACCCCAATTCCTACTCATAGATCTATGAGACTTTAAAAGTAGCAGCTTGAAACACTTAGTATTCATTGTTATCTGAATTCTTGTGGTCTCTGTTCCTAGGTTGGGCTCCATGATGGTCACTATCAAGGCATTGTTCTCCTCTTATCTTGACCCCAATCTTGTGAAGCAAGTCTTTTTAAATAAGACATTGAATGCCTCCTCCCACTGGCTGGGTGCCATCTACCAGTTGACAGATCTGCGTGTGATAGGTACAAATGATGGTGCTGGTTTCATAAGTGGAAGCAATAAGGTCAATCAAGTGAAAGAAAAAGGTTTCTGAGTAGTAGCGAAATAGAGGTTTAAAGAGGGCTTTCTAGAGGCCCGTGTTAATGGTTCCTGCCTATGATTCATCCAAAAGAAGCAATAAAAGGAATATGAAGCAAGTACACCTAGGCAATTTATTTTATTTTGTAAACTTTGTGAGTGTGGTGTACCTGGTGTGGATGGAGAAGTTGGTATCAGCTGTCTTTCTGTATTTCACTCCACTTTATTATTTGAGACTCTGCCTGGATCTCACCATCCAAACATACTAGATCACCAGTAAGACCCAAGAATCCTACAGTCTCTTTCTCCCAAGTGCTAGGATTACAGGTACATGCTACACCCAGCATTTTTTCTTTTTCTCTTTTTTTTCTTTATTAAGAAATTCTTTATTAATTTTACATACCAACTACAGATCTCCCTCTCTTCCCTCCTCCTGCCCCCCTCAGCCTCCAGCCTATCCCCGTTCCCTTCTCTGAAAAGGTAAGGCCTCCCATGGGGAGTCAGCAAAGCCTACATGCAGCTTTTTTAATATAATACTTTTATTAATGTTTTGAGAACTTCATTCATGCATACACTGTATTTTGATCATAATCACCCCTACTCCTCCCTCAACTCCCTACATATCCACCCTCATCTTCCACCCCTCCCAACTTAATATCCTCTTTTGTTTCTCAAAATCCACCAAGTCCAGTTTGTGATGCCCATATATTCATGGATCCACCATGGAATCATACACTGGATGTGGTGGACCTACTAGTTCCACATTCTTACAAAAAAAATGAATTCTTCATCCCTCAGAAGCCTTCAACTGCTAGGCTCCTCAGCAGGGGATGGAGGCTTGTGAGGCCCACTCTTCTCCGTGCTGGAATGTTTACTGGATTGATCTTGTTCAGACCTTGTGATGACAACCCCAGCTGCTGTCAGTTCATTAATACAGCAGTACTATTATTTCCACAAAATGCTGATTTGCTCCAGTCCTTGCTGATGTCTGGCTCTTACAATCTTTCCATGTCCTATTCCATAATGGTCCCTAAACCTTACAGGAGCAGTGTGTGTGATATAGATGTCCCATTTGTGGCTGAGCACTCCAGAGAAATTTATTCTCTGCACTTTGATCAGTTATGAGTTTCTTTATTAACAATTGTCATTGTCTACTATGTAAAAGAACTTCTCTGGTGAGGTATGAAAGTAGCATTAATCTATAGGTAGAGAGATTATAAGGTAATTTATACTATGTAAATTTAGCAGAATAATGGCAGTAGGTCATTGCTCCCAGTTTTTTCTGTGGATGCTAGGGATTCAAACTCAGGTCTTCAAGCTTGCACAGTGAGCACATACTGACTGAGCCATCTCCTTAGCATCCTACATGTAAACTAAGATGAGCTGCCTCCTTGGGTGCCCATAATGAATAATCAATAGCTGATTGGTTGTTGACAAATAGTTAATATGGAAGTTTTACTTCTTTCTCTCTTTCTTTCTCTCTCTCTCTCTCTCTCTCTCTCTCTCTCTCTCTCTCTAGACATGAAGCCACCCACTCTACTGCCAACAGAAGTCCCAACAACCAGTTCCAGCTCTCAGCATTTCAACCTGAACTTCACCATCACCAATCTACCCTATTCCCAAGACATAGCCCAGCCAGGCACCACCAAACACCAGCAAAACAAAAGAAGTATTGAATATGCGGTGAGAATCATGTTGCTTGTCCACTTCACTCCCAGGCAGAAACTGACTGTGAACACTGGGTCAATGGGTAATTTTTTTAAGAATAAGAGTTCTTGAAAACACATTCTTATTCCCATTTATAAATTATGAAGAACACAAAGAGACTCAATAGCTAGGAAAGGGTGGTACAGCTATGTCATACCATGGAACAAGACATCCTGTGCTTGGGCTTGCNTTTGTCAACGAAAACATAGATTGGGAAGTATACTTACTGGCTAATGGAACCTGAGGTTCTGACACAGGAAACATTGTCCTATCTTTCAGCTCAACCAGCTTTTTAGAAACAGCAGCATCAGGANTTACTTTTCTGACTGTCAAGTGTTAGCCTTCAGGTAAGTGCCAATTCAGGACCTATTGACCCTGAGGACATCTTGACCTCAAACTCATTATATAACTGAATATGACCTTGAATTTCTAGCCCCACTACCTCCACCTCTGGTGTAGAGTGCTGAGTTTACAGCCCTGTACCATTAAATCTTGGAAATTACTAGTGTGTAGAGTCTCTAACAGTATAACAGTGCAACCATGGGTAACAGTCTTGGGACGGCATTCCCCTCTAGTGGCTTTGTCAAGGATAGCAGCCACAGTGTGTGTTCAAAGAGGGGTGGAGGGCAGATGGCTCAGTAAGTAAAATAATTACCTTGCATGGAGACTTGAGTTTGGATCCTTAGCACCTATATAAAAACCTGGCATGACATCATGCACCTGTTACCCGGAGCTGGGCAGGGGGNGAGAAACTTAAAATGACTCCCTTTTCATAATTTCTTGGTTCCTATTTTAGGGAAGATAACCCAAGGGATTACACAAAATTGTTGTGTGAAAGCTAGCTTTTTCATACAACAGGAAGTCCAACCGGCATAAAAAATGGCAACAATGAAACAAGCTAACTTCCATTTGAGTAACTTGAATTTCAACACAAAATACTTGACTTGTGGATAAGAGTAAGACTTGTCAAGAAATACCACATGGAGCCAGGCATGGAGACATGTCTGTAATCCCAGTACTCTTTTTCCTGGAAAATTGAAGCTCTGATTTGTAAATTTAGACTTGACAAAACAACTTTTAAAAGAACTAAAAAGGAAATTTGAAGCCGGGCGGTGGTGGCACACGCCTTTAATCCCAGCACTCAGGAGGCAGAGGCAGGCGGATCTCTGTGAGTTCCAGGCCAGCCTGGGCTACCGAGTGAGTTCCAGGAAAGGCGCAAAGCTACACAGAGAAACCCTGTCTCGAAAAANAAATTTGAGAACTTTTATTAGACTTGGAGAGAAAAACAACAGAGTAGGCAAGGTGTAAATTCTGGGACCTTCCAGGAGAAGGAGAGAGAAGAAGAAAAGAAAAATCTATGCTTTTTGAGTCAGGTTAAGCCTTCGAGGTCTTCAAACAGTATGTGAAATGTTTGTGCCAGAGAGGAAGAAAGAAGTTTTCAGAGAAAGAGTAAGAATGCTTAGATTGCCNAGAAAAGCAGGCTTAGGACTTTGACTGGCATATAAAAAAGAGATAGAAATGGGAAAGACAATGATTTTTGAATTATAACTCAGAAAAGCAGACAGTAAGTATCTGTAAGCAACTGCATCAAAGAATGTGCTTCTGGTTTATTAGGAGGCTAATTGTTCCTATCCCATTAGCATTTCCTCAGATCCTGGCCTGGTTGGATTAACTCTTAAAGAAGGGGATAGTATTATATAATGTTCTTACCTTTGAGGCAGAACGGAATATCATGGCTCTACCCACGGGTAGAGGTAGAACTCAGAATACATNCTTTTGACCAGAAGGAAGTAACTTTGCCTTAGAGGACTTCAACAAAACTATAATATTGCCACCTTTTCACATGAATTTTAAATTTTAAGAAACACGCATATAATGTTTTTAGTGTTAACAAGGAATCAGGCTGTGAAATCCAAAGCTGATTATGAGAGAGGCGTTCATCTNCAATGGCCTGACACCTGTTAGTGTCTAAGTATTGAAGACCAAGGNAGGAGGATCAGGGGTTCAAGACCAACCTGGACTACACAGTGACACCCTATCTCAAATAAACCATCATTTATCCCAAGATTTTCTTTACTCATCAGATAAAGTGTCTTCATGATCTGAGAGTCTCTCAGTTGGTAAGATGTCTGAGTAGATAAAAACACTCTTGCTGCCAAGAGTCATGACATGAATTTAATCCCCCAAATGCTCATGATAGAAAGGAGAGAACTGACTCCTAAAAGTTGTCCTCTGACCTCCATATGAGCAATGTAGCACATGTGAACATGCATACACACACACACACACACACACACACAAACACACACACATAAACAAGTACAATAAAAATATTTTTCAAAAAGATTGCAGAATCTCACCTGAGGAGAGATCTAGGAGCCCATGGTACCGTAGACTCCATATGATTATAATTCATGGTTGACTGTCTCTGCCAACTATGTCCGTTTAGCAAAATAATAGCAATAGGTTCACTCTTGGGGGCTATGAGCTCCACAACTGTGTGTTCTTGGCCAGATTTAAGTACAAAGCATATGTTTCTTCCTGTAGAGCAAGCAGGTCTTAAATCCAGTTGGAGAGCAATTGGATACCTCTATACCATTTGTGCCGTTATTGAACCCACAGGAAAGTCTTGACAGATTGGTCATAACTGTAGCTCCCAGGGGTCACAGCTGATTAAGACTGCTAGTGAATACACACACACACACACACACACACACACACACACACACACANGCCCAGAATCCTGCATAGCACCTCCCAGCACTATGAAAGCTGGCCATTGGAGAGGAATCTTCCTGGTCAGTTCCAGCATGATTTCTCCATGTCCTATGAAAAAAATGTGTAGTGCCTTCATCAACAAGGTCTTAGCCTGGCTTTAGCTTATGTAAGCTATTTGTATGCAACCACAGCAGTTGTGAGCTCATGAATGCAGTGGTCCACTTATATCTAGAAAATACTGTTTCACAGCCCTCCTCCATGACTTCTGGCTCTTTCAATCTTTCTGCCCCATTACACAATAATCACAGAACCTTTGGAGGAAGATTATAATACAGAATACTCATTTAGGCCTAGCCACATTTCTAGTATAAAGTATCAACAATTAACACCTGTATCAGCAAGTGCAGGTGCAGAATGTTGGCATTGTTGGACAAAATTCTCCAGGAAAGAGAATAGCAACAGAGAATCTATAATAAATATAGAATAACAAACATCCTTGTTCATCCTCTGTGCCCTTTCAGGTCTGTCTCCAACAGCAACCACACAGGAGTTGATTCCCTGTGTAACTTCTCACCATTGGCTCGGCGAGTAGACCGAGTTGCAATATATGAGGAATTCCTTCGGATGACACAAAATGGTACCCAGTTGCTGAACTTCACCCTGGACAGGAAGAGTGTCCTTGTGGATGGTAAGTATTCCTGACCAGTGAAGACAAGATGACATTCCCAGCCATAGGTTCAGATAGATTTCTTCTTTTTTCAGGGTAAAATTTGTGATTTCTAGTTGATTTTAAAATTTGAATAAAAATGCTAAATGAAGCAGGGGTAGTAAATGGCAATCATTTGTAAATACTATTTTAATTGGATAAAATATAGTTAAATTTAAGCAGTGAATTATTACACTATTCTGTGTAGTTTTCTATATTTCTGTAAATTTTTATTTAAATTAATAGCCANGCATGATGNTGACTGTTTTTAGTCTAAGTCCTATGAAGGCAGAGGCAGGTAGATCTTTGTGAGTTCAAGGCCAGCCTGGAATAAGTAGTGAGTTCCAAGCCAGCTAGGGCTATATAATGAGATCCTGTCTCAAAAATTTTAAAAAAAGAATAAAGCATGGCTGAGGGTATATCTCAGTGGTACAGAACTCTTCTTCCCTGTCCAAGACCTGGGATTTTATACCTGCCCTCAAATAGTAAAGANGATTGGCCAGATGTTGTAGCAGTCAGGAGGCAGAGGCAGGTGGATCTCTGAGTTTGAGGCCAGCATAGTCTACAGAGCAAGTTCCAGGACAGCCAGGGCTACACAGAGAAACCCTGTCTTGAAAAACTCAAAGTAAGTAAATAAGACATTCTCATACGCAATCTACGTTTCATTTATTTCCAGGGTATTCTTCAAACAGGGATGATGATGTGATAAAGAATTCTGGTAAGTTTCAGAGTAGCCCATGTCTAGGGTATCATAGAGAGCACCTTCTCTAATATTTTTATCAAGTGCTGTATGCAGATGGTCATAAATGAAAGAGGGTCAAACCATGGCAAGGACTGATGAGGTAGAGTGGACAGACATTAGGGTTTTCATCCTGCTGGAAGCCCATACAGAAAGAAGTGGGATGTGGAGTCACATGAAATTAAGCCACTAAGCTCCCTTATACCCATCCTCAGGCCACACAGGGCTCAGGAAGGATTGCCAGGAGGTGGCAATGGGGGATTCATTCTAGTATTTGTTTCCCCAGGTCTTCCCTTCTGGGCCATCATTCTCATCTGCTTGGCGGTACTACTGGTACTCATCACATGCCTGATGTGCTGTTTCCTGGTGAGCAAGGAAGTGGCAGTGGGGGAGGATCCTATATTCTCAATATTGAATTGTTAAGAACTTTTAAACAGGCAAGCCCAATACAGCACTTCTTTGGTCTAGGATGGTCCTAGGATGTGACATTTATGTCACATAAATGACAATGTTCTCCAAGAATGATGCCGCCTAGTGCCATTGTAGCCATCTAAGCTTGTTTAAAGAATATCTATAATGTCTGTATAATGACATTGCATTTATAATATAAGACTCTAAAATTATGCAGTACATGACCATCTATTATATATATGCAAGTCCTTCACTGGTGATATGATATGTGAATATTTTCTTCTAGATTGTTTGTGGCTGGCCTTTTAAATCTATGTTTTCTAATTTTACTGCTATTGATATTTATCTATTTATTTATTTATTTATTTATTTATTTATTTATTTATTTATTTGCTTTTAGCCCAGGCTGGCTTCAAATTCACTAGGTAGCCAAGGAGGATCATAAGTTCAGGACCCCCC
>LZPO01017809.1:3576-22408 GCA_001675575.1 Neotoma lepida | reverse complement strand
ATTGTAAGTAAAATACAAGAATGTGAGGTAACTAGAAAACGATGGCTTGGAAGTTAAGAGTACTTGGTGCTCTTCCAAAGGACCTGGGTTTGATTCCCAAAACCTGAGTGACAGCTCCCAACTGTCTATGACTCCAGTTCCATGGAATCCAATATCCTCTTTGGCTTCCACAGGCACCAACCTCATACACTGTTCCAGACAAACATGCAGGTAAAACACTCATATATGTAAATACATTAAAAATAAAATAGTGAATGAATATAGGACTATAAAGAGCAAAAGAAAAATCTTTTCTCATTCCAAACTCAATTTCTCATCTCAAAAAATAAATTACTGGGGCTGAAGAGATGGTTCAATACTTAAAAGCATTTAAAATTCTCACAGAAGTTTGGTTTTCAACACCAGCATATGATGGCTCACAACTGCCTATAACTACAGTTCCAGGGAATACAATGCCCTCTTCTAGCCACTTCATGCACCTGTTCTCATGTGCACATAGCAATACACAGACACATATAATTAAAAATAATTTGTTATGTTTATGCCTCCATGTATGTCTATGTATCATGTGTGTGTACCTAGAGTCTTCAGAGGCCAGAAAAAAAGCATTTGATCCCCTTCGGATTGAAATTACAGACAGTTGTAAACTGCTATGTAGATGCTGGGAATTAAACTTGGGTCCTCTGAAGAGCAGCCAGTGCTCTTAATCATGGAGCCGTCTCTCTAGCCCCTAAAATAATTTTAAAAAATAAAAATTACTCTCTGGATGATTGTAACCGGAAGGTTTCTCAAGCACTACCCGGTCGTGCATTCCCTCAGCCACTTATAAAATAATCATTCAGAGGCTTAATATTAATTACTAATTGCATGGCCTATGGCAGGCTTCTTGCTAGCTAGCTCTTATAACTTAACCCATTTCTATTTATCTATAAGTTGCCACATGACTGTGGATTACTGGTACTTTCATATCTTGCTTCTCCTGGCTGTGGCTCACAGCATCTCCCCCTTCTTCTTTCTTCCTCTCTCTTCCATTCAAATGTGCTGCCTAACCTTATTCTGCCTTGCCATTGGCCAAACAGCTTTATATATCAACCAATCAGAGGAACACATATTCACAGCATACAGAAAGACATCCCATAGCACTTCTCTTTTTCTTTCTAATCAAAAAGGAAGGTTTTAACTTTAACACAGTAAAATTACATATAATAGAACAGTTATCAAGCTGCTGGCAGGAGAAGCAAGATGTTAAAATACCGGTAAGCCACAGTCACTTATGGCAACTTATAGATTAATAGAAATGGGTTAATTTAAGATATAAGAGCTAGCTAGGAAGAAGCTTGAGCCAGANGCCATCCAGTTCATAATTGATAGAAGCCTCTGTGTGTTTACTTGGGTCTGAGTGGCTACAGAACCAGACAGGACACAGGAAAACTTCCAGCTACAGATGATATAGCTCTATGGGAGAACATTCACCTGGTATGAGTGGGAAGTTCAATTTGATCTTCAACACAGAGAAAGAGGTAGGTAGAGTAAGAGAAAGAAATAAATTATCATTTGCATTTTTTTGCATTGCATGAAGAACTTTAATAAAATATTGTCAAGTTTAAAGTTCCACNGTCTCAAAAAAACAAAAGACACTGCAATGAAGTGTTAAAACAATTCTGCATTTCATCTGCAGTATCTTCTCCCCAGTTTTCCCTCCCTGTGTTTATAAATTTGCCCTCCTTGACCCCCTCACTTTCTCTGCCTCATTTGCTAGCCTGTGTTCAATCAATGCAACTGCCAGTCTTTCTCTTGCTATTTTCACTTTCTTTTCCTGGTTGCTAATATCTTCTTCAGTGACGAGAAATTGATTGCAAGGGATCTGTGGGATACCTGCTTCTGGAATCATCTCTGCCAAATGTGAAAATGACTCATGGGTGGTCATGGGCCTAGAGCCAATGCTGTTGGCTTGAGCCTCTGAAACAGATGCATCTGTGCCTCTAGGTGTAAGGTCTTGCAAAGCTTTGGCTAGATCTGAAGTGGTCAAAAGTTCTCCTGCACTGCTGTAGGCCTGGAGTCCTTGCAGTCTCTTCTGCCAGCAGGCTTGTTGGGGCTTGTCCAGGGTCTCCTCCCACTGATGATATCTTACCTCATTCCCAGGATAGGATGTGATTCTAGTGACTGGCCTCTTGAATGTATTACTAGACATCCTCAAGGGGATTGAGGTGTTTAAACAAGGCTTTGGCTTTGATAGGTTCTCACAGTCACATTGCTTCCTCTGTGAAGTCTTGCCCATCTGACTCCTTTCTTAATCCTATAAGCATAAATGNTAAAATTAGATTAATGTAATGAAGGCTGCCTTCTTGTATTATCCATGTGATACTTATCAATTATCAATGCTGCTTTTAACTTCCACCTTCCCTCTATCCCTCTGGTGAGAGATTTGACCTGTATTCAGGGACATCGTTGAGCAGATCTAAGTTGAGCACAGAAAGCTCCAAGTCAAAATTCTNCAACCACTTGGCAAACTCTGTTCTTGCTTGAGTGTATTTTTATTCTCTCTGGATCCACTGCTAAGGGCTTGAGACCTCAGATTCCCTGTCATGATACACAGTCGCCAGTCTTCCTCTAAGTCTCTACTTTTGCCATTCTTNTATGTTATTTGACAATGAATATGTTATGAACCACTTGATTTTCATAGCTCCTTAAACATTTAAATCAATGATGAAATTATATCATAAGAGCCAGATGTTGGGAAAGAGTGCTACATAAACAGCATTTCCTGGACACAACAGGGCCATTGCAACCAGGAACGCACAGTAGCTGTAATTACTTGCATAAAACCTGTACAAGATCAAGCCAGCCAACATTCCAGCACAGATGTGGGAGAAGCTCATGGCAGTTGATGGCTGCTGAGAAAGGAACAGTGAGTTTTCTTCAGGGATGTGGCCTCTGATGGGTTGCTTCAGTGGATGGCCCTACATCCATGCACATACTGGAAGCACTAATAACTTTCAGTAGATTAAAAAAGAAAGACATAGAGTTAGAAGGGAGAAGTGGTGAGGGCATTTGGATGAAGCTGGGGTGTGAAATGGAAGATGATATGATCAATACATTTCATACATGTATGAAATTTTTAAAGAATAAATATGTATTTTTAAACATTAATAACAAAACTACCAACAATATCATTCTTGAAAAAATCACTACAAGACCTGAGACATATTAGTCAACCCAAAAGGTCACATTCAACATAAGTAATTTAGAAAAACCTATTCACAGCAGAGCAGAAAGAAGGATAGAAGGAAGGAAAGGAGGAAGGGAGGAAAGAAGGAAGGAAGAAAGGAAGAAAGGAAAGAAATGTATTCACTCACCACCAGATTTTGATTTCTAGTGTTTTTTGCTAGCTTTTATGTAACAGATAGTACATTGGCACATAAATATTTCTCAAGAATGAAAGTTGACTCCAGAATACTTACCTCCCTTTTTTATTTACTAATTTTTATTAATATACATTACACAAAGGGGCTTCACTGTGGCATTTCCATATTCACAAATAATGTACTTTGGTCATAGTCACCACTGCTATTGCTCTTTATTATGTCTCTTCTCCCTTTTCCTTTTCCCATTTCCCTTCTACATCTCTCATGTTTCCCTTTTTCAAGTTATATTTTTTATTTGAAACACACTTCCCATGTTGAGGTGACTCTGAAGGTCAGGGCCCTTGCTGCTGCACCTGATAACCTGAGCATCACCTCCCATGAGCTGTTCTCTGACCTCACATGCTTGTCATGGCAAACATATCTATACACGCCCTACACTCAAATGAACACAAAGGTTAAAACTGCTTTAAATATTGAATTTCCACATGAGAGGAAATATGGTATTTGTCTTTTCTTTTGGGTGTGTATATATAGAATGTGCATATGCTTATGCCTTTGCANGTGTGTGCACATGTGAATGTGTGCCTGTAGAGGCCTGAAGTTGATGCCAGGTATCTTCTACAATAGACTTCTGCTTTATTTATTTATTGAGGCAGGATCTCTCATTGAACCTAGAGCTCACCAATTCTGGATAGTCTAGATAGCCAGCTTGTCCCTGAGATCCATTATTTCTGCCTTCTCCGTGCTGGGATTACATGTGGCCATCACATTTGCCTGTTTGGTTTTTTTTGTTTGTTTGTTTTGTTTTTGTTTTTTCAACATATTTTATTTTTGAGATTATATTACATCATTTCTCCCCTTTCCTCCCATCAAGCCCCCATATGCCTCTCCTTTCTCTTTTAAATTCATGACTGTTGCACAAATCCTAATTGGTCTTAAAATAAAAACCCAGAGCCAGATATTGGGGTAAATGCTGAAAGATCAGAGGAACAAAGGAACAAGCCACTAGAGAAACTTCTCACCACTACTGAATCCTTGGGCCAAAAGTGAGGCGACATCCTGTCTCCACAAATCCTCAGACTGAATGCCTCTGAGTCCTCAGCTGAAAGGGCACCTAACTCCTGTCTCCTCCTGCCTTATATTCCTTTCTCTTCCCAGCCATATCACTTCCTGTCTCAAACTTCCTAGTACTGGGATTAAAGGTATGTGACTCCCAAGTACTGGGATTAAAGGTGTGTGCCACTGCTGCCTGGCTGTTTCTCTTTTAAACTGAATTAATCTCATGTAGTACAGGGTGGCTTTGAACTCACAGAGATCCAGATGGATCTCTGCCTCCCGAGTGCTAGGATTAAAGGTGTGTGCCACCACACCCTGGACTCTATGTTTAATCTAGTGGCTGGTTCTGTCCTCTGATCTTCAGGCAAATTTTATTTATTATTATTATTTTTTGTTATTTATTATTAACAAGAGCAAACAAAATATCACCACACATGACCCCCCTTTTTTCATTAATTGTTGTTACATGCCTACACATATATACATATATTCCTAAATATTGACTGGCTTTTACGTAGGTTCTTGGGATTCAAACTCCAATCCTCATAATTGCACAGAAGTGTTTGATCCACTGAGCCATCTCCCCAGCCTGGTGTTTCTCTTTCCAAGTGTAACTTCTTTCACTCAATATGATGGTCTCTAGTTCTATGCACTGTCCTGAAAACAGCAGAATTTTATTCTACTATATGGCTCAGTAACAGTCCATTGACTGACTGTGGAGTTCAGTTGGTAGAGTGCTTGCCTAGCATGCACAAGACTCCAGGTTTGATTACCATAAAACTGAGTGTGGTGATGCAGGTTGGTAATGATAGCCCCTGGGATATGGAGGAAGGAAGATAAAAAATTTAAGGGCATCCTGAGCTACACAGTGAGTTTGAGACCAGCCTGGGCTACATGAAACCCTGTCTCAAAAATAAAAATTTCTATTGTCTATACATGCCACATTTTCTTCATCCATTCATATGATGATGGGCATCTGGGCAGATTCTACAGTTTGACTTCTGTGGAAATTGTTCTTCTTTTAGATTAACATACAAAGTACAAACATTTACAGAAGAGTATGATCATGTGATATACTGTATTATGATTAAATCAAGATAATTAGCATTTTAATCATCTTAGAATTTACCATTTCCCTGTGCTGGGAAGCTTCAAATTTATCTTCCCTAGTTCTTAATAATATGTATGAAATATTGTGAACTACAGTCACATGCTGTTATAGAATATAAGAACTGATTCTTCCAGTGTAACTTTGGTACCTATTATCCAAGCTCCTTCCTCCTGATCCCACATTAATATTCAATTCTACAGTCNGTAAGCTCAATAATTCCATTGGTATTACTGAAAAATTCTTTTCCATTTACCTTACGTACCTCGTAAAACTTCAAGTCCGGAAGATTGTCATCATTTCCATGCCACAGCTATTGCCGGCTTTATGATACCTGTTGGAAGAAAAAATATACAATATACTATTTAAGTGCAAGTATAAATACAAAATATTTAACATTAACATGGAGAAAGTCCTAAAGCCTGGGCATTGATCTTTCCTTTTATGTGTTAGTCTATAGAGTCACTGAATTTCCCTTAAACCTGATACTTTCTCTATTTTTATTTTTTGTCATTTCCACTTCAGTTCCACTTCCTGTTGCTGTGACAAAATACCCTGGCAAAAACAATGGATGGCTTACAATTCCATATTATAATCCATCACTGCAAGGAAGTCAAGGCAGATATTTACATCCACAGTCAAGAGCACAGGAATAAAACCCTCACACTCTTACACACTCAAGTTCCCTTAAAACTTCCCCAATACTTCAAGGGGAAACTGTAAACGAGGCTGAAGTTCTAGGGGTCTAGTTGACATACTTACACATATCTTAGACTCTTTGTAAATTCCTTCCAATTACGTTGCTATTTCCTTTATCTCCCAATCTGAGATTTTCCCCCATCTTCCTGTTTTGTAACCTCATGCCCACAACACACCAAGAAGTCCCTCAATCTTCAACATCTCTTTTCCTTGGGAATCATTCCTTCCGCATAAAACCATGTTTACATTTCCCTGAACTACATAGAAACCCCTTGCCTAACCTTTTCTGCCCCTTCCTCTTAGCACAAACTGCTCAAAAAGGGACATCTATATGATGTTTTTCTGGAACATCTTACCTCCAACTAGCTCCTCAGACTACTTGGAACCTTCATATGTTGTCATCATTCTGTGGCTCTTTCTCCTTGAAAAAGTCACAATGACCCTTTGTTATTAGATCCAAAAGGAACTTTTCACATAATCTTTAAGTGGAAAGTGGTTTTTTTTTGAGATGGTCTGGCTCCACATAATCCTTGTTAGCCTTCAACTTGCTGTATCACCCAGGCTGGTCTCAAACTCACAATCCTCCTGTCTCAGCCTCAGCTTCTCAAATGAATTATCACACCTAGCATAATTATAAATAACGTGAATATAGAGCATGTACATCTGATACAATTCAACCCATACATTGATATGTGCTACTAATAGAAAATACAATTTCCAGAATGTATTTTTTAAAAATGTAAATAACTATAGAAACAATAATAGCTGTGTATAAAAAAAACTGATGGGTTTTTACATTTTAGCATAAACAAATAATGTCTTTGAGATCAGTATATTTAACCTGATTTCAACATTTTACAATGTACACACATATCAAAACATCAAGGATCTCATGGTACCTACTATGGCCTGAATCTGAACTGTCCCCCGCAGGCTTATGTTTTGAATTCTCAGTCCCCAGCTTATGGCAGTATTTTGAAGACAGAGCCTTTAGCAGGAGGGTCCTTGCTAGCAGAAGGAAATCACTGGGAACAGGTAATGTGAACATTGTAACCACTTCTGGTTCCAGACCACCCGTCTCTCTTCCTAGTCTTCCCGCATGCTTACAACTGCTGTCTCACAATCCCAAAGCCAAGAATCCTACCAGGATAGATGATAACATTCTGAAATCGTAGCTGAGTAAACTTTCCCTGCCTTAAATCATTTCTATGATATTTTAACCCTANTGATGCAAATGTAACTAATAAATTANTTTATAAATATGTAAAATTTGTTGTTATATTAGCTAAAAACAAATTTAACTTACATAAAAAGAATATTAATTTGGGGCCATAGTATATAATAACTTTTATGTCTATATAATGCTTCAGGTTGTTGATAAATTTTATAATTCTTATGTCTTTAAATTTTTGAGAAATAATTAAATATATCTGTGACGTGGAATGTGATATTTTGATGTATTTTTGGTCATGAAATCCTAGTCCTTGCCTTCATTCCTACAGCTTATATGGTCCACCAGCTTTGAAGATAATTCTCTCTCTGGTGACACAAAGGATACAGGGTACAGAAACAAGGACAAAAGCTGGGATTTTCTAACAGAAAGGAAATAATTTGGCAGTATAATTGGGGGAAGGTGTGAGATAGAAAACAGACGAGAGAAACAGATGACAAGGGAAGAAAGAGACACAGAGAGGCAAAGAGAGAGTAGACATTGAAAAATAAATAACAGAAGAAGAAATGAAGACAGAAATGTAAATGGAAAGGGAAGAAAGAAGATGGAGACTGAGGAGGAAGAGGAGCAGGGAGAGAAGGAAGAGGAGGAAGACGAAGGACACTCAGATGAACAGAGAAAGAAAACAATCTCAGGGTAGCTACAGATCATATTCTTTTGCTTTAAAAAATATCATATACAAAACATAAAATATACCTTTTGACCCATTCTTCAGTCTGGCCCAGTGGTATTAATATCTTCATATTGCTGTNAAACCATCACCACTATTCATCTCAAAAACAGTCATTTCGGAAAAGGAAACTCCTTTTCTAGAAAACACTAACTCTTTATCCTCCTTCCTAGGCTAGGGCATCCACTGTTCTATTTTCTACTTCTATAAATTTGACTACACAGGGATGGCTGTATGTAGAAACAGAATTTATCTTTTATGACTGGCATAGCTTGCTCAACAAAATGTTTCATTCATGTTGTACTATCATGTCAGAATTCCTTTGCTTTTTAAGTCTGGTTCCTATTCCAGCCACACATAATATTACACTGTAAAGGGTGAAATTTTTGGCAACTCATTGCCCATTCTGGTCCCTGCATAGGTCTCCACTGAAAGCTGCTGATCACTTGCAGCACATCCCCAGCACACAGATGATTGTAGTAGACATGGAACCAGGAATAGAACTCCATCTGTGCCTGGAAACTGAAGTTGACCTCCTGGTTCCAGTCAGGCCTGCTGCTCACACTCAGCATTGTGGTCCTTGTTTTCAATCCTGGGAATAAGATAAATCCACTTCAGCCAAGAGAACACAGAATGTGAAACGTCTGTATATAAAAAGGTTGAGGCAATGATTCCCAACACAGCCTAGGATTAGTCTGTCTTGCATAAAAACCCTGTTTTATCAAATTAGCATGTATTGGGCCTGAAAGATAGCTCAGTGGGTAAGGGTGCTTGTTTCCAAGCTTGACAACATAAGTCTATGCCTGGGACCCATATGATGGAAGGAGAGAACTGACTCCTGAGGAATGTCTTCTGACATCTGCATGCAGACACACACAATAAATAAAATGTTCTTTTAAATTAACATGTTAATTGCACAAAGGAATGGGTTTATGACATTCCCTACTATATTTTTCACATAGATTCCATGTGTGACAAAAATATGCAATATTTTTCTTTGGAGACTGGTCTATTTCATTTCATTTACTATTATTATTTTGTATAATGACCCTCCTTGTCCATTCTTTTCTGCAAATGACATATTCTTTATGGCTGCATAGAGTTCCACTGTATATATTCACCACATTTTATCCATTCCTATGCTAATGGGTACATAGGCTGGTTGTGCCATAGCTATTGTGAAGAATGAAGTAACAAACATGAGTATGTAGATATGTCTATAGCAAGCTGATGTAGTTTTTGTCAAGTTGGCAAAAGCTAGAGTCATTCATGAAGATAAAACCTCAATTGAGAAAATGTCTCCATCAGATTGGCCAGGAGACAAGTTTGTGGCGCACTTTAATAATTATGATTGACGTGGGAGAACCCATACCACTGTGGGCAGTGCCACCCTGGGCGGGAAATCTTAGGTTGTGTGAAAGTGTGAGCTGAACAACCAAAGGGACAAAGACAGTAAGCAGTGTTCCTCCACATCTCCTGTTTTAACTCTTGCCCAGACTTCCCTCAGTGATGGACTGAAACTAGGATGTATAGGCTAAATAAATCATTTCTCCTCGAGTGGCTTTTTTGTCAGAATGTTCTATCATAGCAGTAGAAATCAAACTAGAGTGCTGACTGATTCTTTATAGTATATCCCCAATAATACAGCAGGAGCTTTTATCTTGCTCAGTTAGGATGTCTTTCATCAAGAAAAAAAAATAAAACATGTTGTTAAGGATATGGAGTAAAGAAAATTTTATACACTGTTTCTGAGAATGTAAAATAGTGTAGCCACCATGGGAATCAGTAAGGAAGTTCTTCAAAACATTAGAACTACAAAAATCACTTGCTCTAAATATAATAATCCTTCTCCTTCATCCCAGAAAGCCCCAGCAATTAGGGTCATAAGGTGAATAATTTTTGTTATCCCTACCCAGTGTTCATGCTGAAAGTTTTCTGCTCATACTTGCAATTATTTTACCACAATTCATTATACAGATGTGTAAAATTGTCAAAAAATTAAAATAAATAATGTTGGCCTTGAAGAAGCAAATTGCAGAGAAATGTGTACAATGCAATTCTAGTAGGCTGTATAATCATGAAGAACAGACTGAACAAAGGTTACTGTTGAGTGGTCTGTTACCACTCTTGGTGGTGCTATGAGCCTGGGAGAAATGGAGCCTGAAAATGAGCCAGACTAAAGTCTCATGCAATAGCCAACTTTATTCAGGGCCTCAGTCAATTTATATTCCATGGGTATTCCGAGCGTTAAGCAGGGTCATATGAGCAAAGTTCATATGAATTCAAGCTTTATATAGTCACAAGGGCAAAGCGTGTACACATGCATTTGGGCTGTATACCAGTGGTTCTCAACTTCGCTAATGCTGTGATCCTTTAATACAGTTCCTCATGCAGTGACCCCCAACCATAAAATTATTTTCTTTGCTACTTCATGTAATTTCGCTACTGTTATGAATCGTACTGTAAATATCTGTGTTTTTCAATGGTTTTAGGCAACCCATGTGAAAGGGTCCTTCAATCCTGAGGTTGAGAACCTGCTGTATACAGTCACGAGGACAACCCAAGCTTGGAAACATCATCTGAATAGTAAAATAAGCTGAAGTAAACCCACTTCTATTTACTACAACTGGGAGGGGCAGGAAAGCACATTTCCAGAACAATTTATGCTTGGAGGGCTGAGGTCACAGACTCTTGTCCTGTTCTCCTGGAGTTTTCTCANAAGCAATCAGAATTCTCCTTACACAGCTTCATTCACGGATCGCGTTCTGACATAGTCCAAGGAGGGTCATCTGAAGTAGCACCTCTGGGGATGATCTTACATTCCCTAGGACCATAGAACTCACACACCCCACACTACCAATGCCCGTCCATATTCCCATCCCTGCAATTCCAATCCGTGTTCCTTGGGACACGGCACGCCTACCTCACACCCTACACTACCACTGGCCACCCCTAAAACTAATCTCCACTCGCAGTCAACTCAGGTCACTCCCTCCTGGCTTTGTCTGTGCCCATCATCCTGCCCCGGGAACTAATCCCCACCGCAGCCACTCCCTCCGAACTATTCCCTGCTATTATCTAACCGGACCGCCAAGNTTAGCTCTGCCCATGCCCAGGTTCTGTTCCTCCAACAGTCCCCCGCCGCCGGAACCGCCCTTGGTCTCCTTGGCTGACCTATCCTAAAGTCCACCTGTGTCGATCAGCAAACTGTGAAGAACACTTACAATCTAGATGGGTCCACGGATGCTAAATCTGCTCCCTAACCCCACCCTGAAACCCCGACGAACTTTTGGGCGGAAGTAAACTGAGAAGCGACCAGCACAGGGCCGGAAGTAGAAGCGCAGGGCGGAACTGAAGGAGGAAGAGTACTCCGGGCAGCTGGTGTAGATGTTCCTCCCGGTGGGCGCCTGTGGCCGCTGGGAGGGTCGGTGTAGTTTGTGTACAATGGGCTTCGGTCGGGTTGAGAAGGAGCTCTGACCGCGAGCGTCCTCAGCCGGTAGTCCCCGGCCTCCTGCTTCCTCGTGGAGGCCTCAGGCCCCTTCCGTAGCCCAGCGATAAAACCCGAGCTCTTGCACCTCACAGCTCTGGAGGTGCTTTTTGTTCTCCTAGAAGGAGGCGGGGCGCACAGAGCTACTGTTAGCCCGCCGGGTAGAGGCCCGGGACGCTATTTTGTATCCTGCCGTGCAAGTGCAAATTAGCAGTAGTGCTGAGGGTGGAAACTCTTCAGATCTGTGAAATTCAGTCCTGTGACTTTTAGGTCCTCTAAGCNACAAAGCATGTTTAGCGTCCATGGAGGCACTGGAAGATCGCTCTCCAGTCAAGTTGCGCAATTAAATAGACACGTCATTTCATCTTCTGCCTGCTCTTTTGAGCTTTTGCCTGCATAGCGATCAGGTAATTCTGTTTTCCCAGCCATAGGCTGGGCTCTTATTACATGTTAAATTTGTAAATACAGGTGGAGGGCGGGTGATGGAGGTTTTTTGTTTTTTGTTTTCCTATCATAACTCGTGCTTTCTGTAAAGGCCTCCGCATCGATTTTTATGCTTTTTTTCTTTTTTCAGTTAAAAAAAAAAGCCAAAAACATCATTCAAATTCAGATTTGTATTCAAACCTCAATGTGGGGTTTATAACGCCTCAGTGAACACCTGCCTTCATTAATCTATGAATTTCATGTAACCAGATTAATATGATGTGGAATGTGAAGCAATGGAGTTCCAGCCGACCCTGCAGTATGGAACTTCTATAGGGCTTTTCTTTTGCTTGTAACAGGTTGTAACTCTAAGGATGCAACCACTTAACAATGAGGGTTTTCTGAAGAAGCTGTATCAATGTTTGATGGGTTATATTCAAGGGATGGATACTAAGGTGTGTAATAAGTAAATGTAGTTACATGCAAATTACACAAAATAAGCATAATTAACCATGAATATGAATAAATGCAGAATTTTCTTGTGTACCACAACACCAAAATTTTCAGGATTTTTATATTAAGCACAAATATATGAGATATTTATGTGTATTTTTAGCACTTACAAGTCTTCCCAGTAAATGCTAGAACTACTCAGTGGCTTTCTTCAGAAGTCATTCTAAAACCTTGTACATCCTTATGAAGTTTCAGAATAAAAGAGCATTATGAAAAAGAAGTTTTGTGTTTCCTTATGTGAGTAACAGAAATCTAAAATTGAATAGACTAGCTACTAAATGTTGATAAGATTAAAAACATTTGGAAGAGTGTCAAAGAACAACTTGCAGATTAAAGAGTAAAATACAAGACTGTCCTTCCTTCCTACGTTGCCTCCTAATAGAAATTTAACATTTCTGAAACAACAGTATGATCTTTTATAATATGGAAGATATTTATTAGCTATATGTGTTTGATTTCTTTTATCTAGGGCTGGGGATCAAACACTTGTCTTGGACAAGTTAGGCAAGTGTGCTACCACTGACCCACATCCCTACTGGCAATTTTTATTTTAGCATTCCTGTAGTCATNTTAAGGGAATATTTGGTTAATATGTAATTGATATTCATTATTGCACAAGTTAAGATGATCAAGACCCTCATTTTGCTGAAAAGTTTTCTAGGTCAGAGGACCCTGAAGATTCAAAACAGTCCTAGACAATCTAGGACAGTTGGTCACTTTGATGAGCTGGGCCTTGTGCCTGATGCATGAGGCTCAAAACAGACTTTGTCCTATCTCTATGGAATGTACATGCTAACAGAAAAGACAGTAAAGATGAGAATATTGAGAACTGCGTCTAAGGAGACAGCAGAGCCATTTGGAAAGGAGTAGTAATTGGCTTGCAAGCTAATGGTGCCTGGTATCTCAAATTACTATAAACAGTGGCTTCAAATGACACAGAGATGTCATTCTCTTGATGTTCTGGGGCTGAGACTTTCTAAGTGCCTCAGGCAGCTTTCCTTTAAGTTTTTAAAAAGCCTTTTCCATGTTACACAATTTTCCACTGTGGTTCTTCCCTCCATCACCCTTTGCTCTCCTCCACCCCCCCCCCGAGTTTTATTCTATAGAGTCCTGGATGGCCTCGAACTCATAGATCCTCTTGCCTTTGCCTCCTGAATGCTTAAAGGCATGCACCACTAGACCTGGCAATCTTCCTCCACTTTTAAAACCAGCAAGGAGGCATCCTCAGCTTTCTTTGCTTCTGGATTTGTCTGCCTTTCATCCTGTCTCTATCTCTGTCACTTCCTCTCTCTTTTTCTGTCCCCTCCTGTGTCTTGCTGTTCCTATCTCTCTTCCTACCTCCCTTCCCTTCTTTCACTCCTATGCTTCATATTGTCAAATCTCAGATTCTGACTTCTCTCTCCTTACACCTTATACAATCCAATTTGTACAATCCAGGATTATCTCCTAATTCAATGTTTTCTCCTTACTTACAGCATCAGAATTCTTTCTGCAAAGTATGAAAACATACTTGTAGGTGCTGTAAATTAGAACTGAGGCACATTGGGAGTGAGAGGAGTTATAAATCTGTCTTCCAAAGAGCCCCAGGAGCCAAAAAATCCCTGTAAATCCACTTTGTCACATAAACTCCTTATGTGTTTATACTCTGTCCCTGCCCCATATACCCTACACTGCTTTCCTTGAGGTGCATAGGTAATCAACTAAACCCCAAGAAGCTGCTTTATGGTGTGAATTTCAGAGAAAGGAGACCTCCTTTTGCTCTAAAAAAGAAACATCATATATACACTTACTACTTTCTTGATACCTTGATTTATTTTTCTTTACTTAAATTGGAGATGATTTCTGTCAGTACCTACAGATGTTTTCAGGTTTGTTTTTATATTTTTTTCTCGCTTTATATTATTATGTAGGTCANCTGCAGTTTTTTTTTACCTTTACCATTTGATGATCATTTGTATTTATTTCTTTTTAATATTTATTAGCCTTTTATTTATTTTTACGCGTGCTACTGTGGAGATTAAGAGGACAACTTGTAAAAGTTGGGTCTGTCCTTCTACTATGTGGGCTGTGTTTATTTTATTACATTTATTTTGTGTGTGTGTGTGGATATTATGTGCCATAGTGTGTGGTAAGAGGACAGCTTGCTAGTTCTCATCTTCCACCATCAAGAAAAGTGAGGCTTGACAGCAAGTGCCTTTACTTGCTAAGCTATCTCCCCAAGACCATTTGTGATTATTTTAATTATTTGCTATTATAAGTACAGTCAGTGATCTTACCCTAGTCTTTTGGTATTTGAATGTCATTGAGCTAATTCTAAGAAGTGGGATTGAAAGTATAAATACTAAAAGTTTATGCTTCTTAGTCTAATGTTGACAGATTCATTTCATAAGAGCTATGCCCAGCTATGTGTGAGAAAGCTGTTCCTTGTTTCCTCTGCTTATGGAACAGATGGGAAGTAGTATCAGGTGACAGTAGTTTGTGCCTCTGTTACAGTCAGCGTCATTGATTCAGGAGTATTGCTTCAAAGATGGAAGTGGTGGACAATAGGTGTTACCTATTGTAACTCTTGTCCTATTCGCTCCTCATATGGTCAAGAGTAAAAGAGACATGAGAAATATTGGCTGATATAGAGAAGCAGACTGGACAGTAACTAGAAACAAAATATACTTAGGTATAAGATTTTCACCACAGAGGATGCTATCTGGCTTGAGTGGCACAATGGAGAACTTAGGAAAAAGATGCACAGGACCATCAAGAGTGGGTGCATCATCAAAAATCACCCCAATAGGTGGTTGCTCACCAATACTAGAAACACGGAACTCAATGCGCTACTTGCAGGCAGCTCCATAGGTCAGGGAATATATCATCCAGGCAGCTTAGCTGGTCTGACCCTCTTCAGGAAGCTAAGCTAGTATCTGTCTCCTCAGCAGGCCTTACTGCTTATATAACTTTGAGGAGACAGGGACCTTATGAATCTGATCAGTTTTATGGATGTCCAGAGTCTCCTGAGTTGTTTACTTCCCATGTTTTAAGAAGCCTCCCTTTAGAATTTCCAGAATCTTAATAAGCCTCCTTAGAAATTTGTGAGTTTTAACAAGCTAAGACAGAAATGGCTACACTTCACCAATAAAGTAATTGTTCCTGAAGTTGTGTGGACCTTTCAAGGAAATTAATCAAACCTAAGAAAGGGATCATGGGACTCCCAGTTTTCAGCCAATGGGTCAAGAACATAGGGAAGCCCACTGAGGGCTGACAGAGCATCTAAATTTGGGGCATAGGGGCCCTCTGGGAACTGATCCTGCAGACTGTGAATATTCAAGTCTGATAGTGTATTCAAGCAGATTATGCCAGAAGTAGATTGAATTAGTATATGTCCAGCTGGTGAGGACTTCAGAATTGCTATGTTGCTTGAAGTGGGGAGAATTCTTATTGTTGGTGATGTGAAAGCAGAGGGAAAACAGATCTTTTTTCTTCCCGGGACAAACAACCTGCCATGCAGAATAAAGCCCCAGTGTGGGAAACAGAATGTGCATGTTGCAGAAAGCCAAGATGGACAAGCTGAAAAAGGCTTGTCCTCAACACCCTGGGAAGGAGAGTGGTTGTGGAGACTTCCTATCTTCTGTTGATTCCAGAGTGCTGCCCTTGGTGTCTGTGGGAGTCAGAAGTGTATCTGACCCATCTACTGCATTGTGTTCAACTCTGGTTTCGGAGTCAGGATGGCAGCAACCGTTATTCCTCTGATATGTGGTAAGTCATTGGGTCTTAGCAGCTCTTAGAGTAAGATTCAAAGGTCCCCAAGTTCAGAAAGTGGTAGAGGATGGGTAGCCATTGAGGAGGCCCAGGCCTAGCAGGAAAGGCAAGAGTGAAGCCTAGTGGTCCTTGGATGTGATAGACAGCTCTTGCGACAGGATGTAGCTGCTGGGTGTTGGATCTGTCATCTTCATGATGATTATATGGTCTCTTTTCAATTATACCTTTAATTGTTCCTTGAATAAATATTCTCTTCCTCATAGGCAGTTGGACCCAGGTAGTCTGAATCTTAGCTAAGTTGAGACAAGGTTATGCCATGCTTATGAAAGCTGTGACTAAGTATCTGTGCAGGGGTAGAAGAATGTGCTATGTGTGTGCATGTGAATATGCATTCTGTAAGTGTGAGCAGTGGTATATTGTCAGTGTCGGGTGGAAAAGTAAACCTCAGAGCATCCTAGGATGTCCTAGATTCTCATGATTTATTTTTTCTTCCCCAGTTCAGTCTTCGCTGTACCCTGAGAAAGGACACACAGGGAAAGAAGGGGTGGCCAATGAGTTCTTGACAAACTTGATACAGGTGAGTCAGATCTTCATTTTTCCCAAGTCATTCCTTGCATAAAACTTGTTACTATAAAGACTTATACACTCCAAGCATCAGGATCCCCAGGCATCTGGCAAGGGATAGGAGACATCCCAGAAAAATGTCTGTTGCATCAATATTCACTACATTCTCTGAGCTCCTTCGAGAGTCTCTAAGGATGCCATATACTTCCTAAGAGCTTGTGGTGAGGTCAACTAAAAGTTTGACTCTTTCTTTCAGGCAGTTTATCTCAACATGGGGGAATTATTCATTCATGTAACAACTGTTTCTCCCTTTTGTGGATTGTCCCAGGCCTGTGCTTAGCCCCAGGAGATGAGATTACAGGAGCTCAAGTCTGAGTGGAAAAAGAAAGGGACTTTGGGAGGTAGGGCAGTAGACAGGAGAAGAGCCAGAACACAAAGCCCAAAAGCCGAGGCAGACAGAATTCAACCTGCCTACACATTTTGTGTTCTGGGTTTTCATCTGTGGGTCTACTATCTTGGGCTCTCTTCTCCTTGTCTTTGATGTGGTCCTTGGCTAAGCTGTGATGTGTGAATGATTTAGGAGCTGGTGTCCTTCGAAGATGTGACTGTGCAGTTCACAGAGGAGGAGTGGGCTTTGCTGGATCCTTTACAAAGAACTCTATACAGGAAAGTAATGCTGGAAAACTGGAAGAACCTGGCCTCACTTGGTAAGCCACCATCAGCCCTGTGCTGCATTTATTAATGACTTGAGCAAGGTTTTCATTCCAGTTTATTTATTGGTATAAAACAAAACAATGTTTAAATCATTTTAAAATATACAATTGAGTAGCTTTTAGTATATTTATCATATTGTACAGCAGTATAATTTCAGAACATTTCATTTCTTCTGCTGTGGTTTGGTTTAGCCTCCAAAGGTTTATATGCTAGGACATTGAGTCCCCTGTGAAAGGCGATGTTGAAGCAGTGGAAACTTCTAATGGTATGGCCTGTTGGAAGGTATCAGGATCAAGAGACCATCCTCACAATGGATGCATGCTGTTTCCTGGGAGTCATCAGGTCTTGTGATCAAGTTAATTCTCTTTTGAGAATGGGTTGTTGTAGAAGGAGGCAAGCCACATGCTTACAGTCTTCTTCATATAGCTGGTTCCCTTTCTACTTCTCTGCCATGTTAACCTTAAAAAAAAAAACATTTATTTTATTGTTTTTAATTTTGTGTACATGTGTGGCATGTGTATATGAGTGTCAGTGCCCATGGGGGCCAGAGGTGTCACATCCTTCTGGAGCTGGAATTATAGGCAGTTGTGAGCTGCTAGGTGTAAGTGCTGCAAACTGAACCTGAATCCTCTGTAAGAGCAGTATGCACTCATAACTGCTCCACCATCTCTGTAGCCATTCTCTGCCATGTTGGGACAAAGCCGGGGGCCTTCTCCAAATGCAAGTGCCATGCTGTTTGCACTTTCTTGACACCAAAATCTTGAGCCAAAATAAGCCTCTTTTCCTTATAAAATGCCACAATATTTTGTTATAACATAAGAAAAGGGACTAAGACAACTTTATATGTGTGTGCATGCATGTGTGTGTGTATGTATGTGTGTTCTTTGAAAGTTTCATATGTGTATTCAATGTATATTGATAATATCCATCACTACCTCCCTCCACCTTCTCTAAATTCCCTCACCTTGACTCCCTTTCAATTTTGTCATCTTTTTGTATGTTTGGTTTTCTTATTAATAACCCCTTGAGTCTAATTAGTGTTGCTTGTTTGCACATTGGTATGTGGCCATCCACTCCAGCATGAGCAAGCCAATAGCTCATCAAGTAGGGGTAGGTCCCTGGGAACTCTCTTCCAGATATGCTCTAATTTTGACTGACTTGATCTTGTATAGGTAACTATAATTCGTTTTTTTTACTCTTATACTCTTTGGGAGCCTGCCACCCAGCTCCCAAATAAATCCACACAGAGGCT
>LZPO01017807.1:34557-47468 GCA_001675575.1 Neotoma lepida | reverse complement strand
GGGATGGTACGGGTGAGCTGACCCTAAGCCATAAGCTTGGGAGAGCTACTTCAGTCAAATAGTGTGGGGAGTAGAGAGATGCCTCCCCCCACTTGCCCCTCGCTGCCTAAAGCACTCAAGAGAACAGTCCCTGCACTTCACCTGGGCACCAGAGTAGTGCCAACCCTTCTGATGGGGCATAGGTGAGCCTGCCCTGAAGTCATGAATGTTGGAGAGCTGGCCCTGAACCCCTTGTCTGCCATATGGTAGTGAGGGAGAGGGGAAAGATGCCCTCCCCTGCTTGCCCCTTGCCACCTGAGAGAGCTGACCCTGGCCCTCATCAGATGTAGCACTTGGAGAGACAGCCCTGCACCTCACCTAGGCAACACAACAGAGCTGCCCCCATTGGTGGAGGCATGGGTGAGCTGGCCCGAGAAAGTGAATGTGAGAGATCAGTCCCTGCTCCTCGTGTACTGTATGGTGGTGTGGGCAAGGGAGAGAAACACACCCCCATACCCGTGGAGGCCTGTGGCAAGTGGGAGAGCTGCCCCTGANGTCACTAGAGTGAGAGAGCTGGTCCTACCTCTCACCAGCCNCAGCACTGGGCAGAATGGCCCCTACAAGTCGCCTAGGTAACACAGTAGTGCTGGGCCCGATGGTGTAGGTGTGGGCCAGCTGACCCAGAGGCCATGAGAGCAGGAGAATNGGCCCCATCCCTTGCTGCTTACTTCATAGGGTGAGCTATNNAGGGCAGTGCTGGAGAGCTCACNCTGATGTTGAGGACTGGAGGGCTGACCAACCCAGAAACCACCCAGACCCAGAACCAGGACTATGAGTTGGCCCATCCCATCATCCACCCCATCTATGATGTGCTGGAGCATGTAAAGGGGCTGGCCCTGCAGACCCAAAGTTACAGGATCTCTGTGACACAGGACAACAACAGGATATCTAAGAGGAGCCTCAGTGAGGGCCCAGTATTGATGATGTAGAAAAAACCAGAGACCTCAAACCAGAAGAACTCACTGCAATGAGCCCTTGCATGGACTAAGGGACTGTGTGACTCACTGTCACACTAGAGCTTCCACGAGATTTTTATTTTCTTTTATTTTTTCTGTTCTTTTTCTCTTTTTTTTTTCCTGGGGAGCAGAAGATTGTAAGGGTAAAGGGCAGATGGGAAGGGGCAGGGAGATCAGTGGGATTGAGATGCATGATGTGAAACCCACAAAGAATAAATAAAGAGTTAAATTTGAAAAATAAAATAAATGCAGTCAGTTGCCTTGTTTGGTTGTTCGTGATCCAAATGATAATTCAGTTGTGAATGTCTATGCACTGTGTTGGGGTGAGGCCAGCACTGTAGCAAAGGACACGTTCCATGGCAAGTGGGGCTTGTGTTCACTTTAATGTAGTGGAGGCGGATGAGCCTCCTAGATCATGTGCCAGACTGACTTGCACAGCACTGTGCAATATTAGCAATCCTCTTTTCTTCTCTTTGCAGAATGTTGAGTGATCTGGGATGAAAAGCTAACAAGCACCTGTCAAATCTGAGACCCAGGCTTTCTGACAGAAGGTCCACTGGACCTTCTTATCAAGAGGGAAGAGGGCCTTTAGAAGCGTGCTCTCTCTCTCTCTCTCTCTCTCTCTCTCTCTCTCTCTCTCTCTCTCTCTCTCTCTCGCAACAGAGCTTATCAGAATTGCTGGACCCTTGACTTAGAGGGCACGCTGTCTCCCATGAAGGACTTTTGATCACGGAGCTTTTTATTCAGATTTGGCCTCACATTATGGCTAATCAATACCTTGCAACTGTCCAAGCCCCAGTCAGATGCACATCTCTCCATCAGGCAGGGAGGCCTCCTAATTGAAGAAAAGGCAAAGACCTAGGCACTGAGCCCTCAGGCCATAGCTGCACCCACTCTCTCCTTTCATAGCCTTCTAGGGATGGTGGAAATAAAATTTAGAGACATGACAGGCACAGGCAAGGAGGATCAATTCCTGTCACTTGCCACCAGTGTTTACTGCTGCCCCTGGTCTTCAGAGGGTGTTTTTCTTTCATAGCTTAGGGGAACTTAACCTTTTAAAAATGGGAAGATGGTTTCTTCATGAATTTTAAATTATTTTTATCTCCTTTGTCTAGTATTGTTGATTAGATTAAAATGAGTATCTGCTTCCCCCTCCCCAATACCAAATTTTGTTCAGTAATAGCTGAGGGGAAAAATGTAAATTGTTATGCTGGTATTTGTGGCCACAAATGGAAGGAGTCATATTAGTAAGTACCTGGGTAACAAGCACCTGGAGAAAATAGAATCNTCCTGCCCCAGTGTCAGCAGAAAGTAGAAAAGAAATTCTGTTCTCAAATTTGTCACTGTTTTTGTTTTTTTTAACCAAGCTATTTATATATCTGGAGAGTATTAAAGGAGATCAAATGCCTTGGTGAGAATTTAAAATACATGACCATGAGTTCTAGTGTGTCCTAATATCCCAGTACTGTATGTCTATGGAATTAAGGACAGTTTTTTTCTTTTCAGCTAATTGAGAATCTATCAAACATGGCATAATGTTTCTGTAGTTAAACTAGAGGAGAGACTACAATTATGAAAGCATGGTGATGCATTTACATAAAAATTCCTGGTTTATCAGTTAGCCTACATTCATTACATTTTTAAANAATATTGAATTTTTCATGACAAGTAAACAAAATTTATTAAAATGTGAGTATTCTTGGTTTATGAAAAATCTTACAAATACATAAAGGTTGGGTATTTTCATCCCCAAGNGGTAAAAATTAGTCATTCAGCCAGTTAATGTGTAATGTAATTTCAGTTAAATACATTTAGTGATTTCCCACTCCTTTTGCCATATAATTACATAAGCATGTGTGCATGTATTTATATTAGTATACTTAGTATATTATAGTACTTATATGGTATATTTAATATATTATATGTATATATATACTGTACATGTATTTATATAGTATATTTGGTATATTATATATGTGCAATATATATAATTATCTAATCTAAATTGTTNTGTATTCGTAAGTACAAATTTAAACATTTTCTAGTTGATGAAAATGTTCACAAAGCAGCTTTCTAGGAACAATATGCAATAAATTTGACGTGGTCTTTATTTTAGGAAGGAATTTTATTCAGTCTAAGAAACTTACATTTAAAAAACTTGGAATTAACAAAGTTATCAAGAGTGTTTAAGAAACTAAATATCTAGATTGGGGGGTTAAGTAATTGAGCCACCTCACCATCCCCCCAATAATTTTAGCAATGCAATTTTTGTAGATATTTGTATTATTTCTTGGGTTACATCAGTATATTATGTGGGACCTATTTTTCTCTGATAAATTATGAAAGACTTAAGAGTGTCTTAGATTATTATTTCTAACATCAATTCTCCTTGAGCAAAAAGTGAATACAAATTTCTCAATAGTTTAGNAGCATGCATATCAGTCCTCTCAACATATCTCACAATATGTTTTTAATTCATTGAATTATTATTNTCTGGTAAATTTATTATCATTTGCATCTTTCCTCTAGGATGATGCAAAAAAATAACCTAGTCCATTCATCNATGCTCTTTCTGACTTACTAAGGATGTACTCATCTTTTTCCATGCTATATGTCTACATTTTCATCAGTACTTATACAAACTGAGCAATTTCTACAAGTTAGGAAAGTGCATAGAACTAAACCAACTTCAAAGGCTGCAAAATGAACAAAACACATTGTGGAGTTTGGAGTCCTCATTGGTATGGGAGAGTAGATGTCATGTGTCTCCTTCCAATGATCCATAGAAGTTCATTCTTAATAAAAAAAAAAATCTGCTTTTGAATTCTTGGAATAGGTCATCTCACTCCTCTGCATTTGGGAAAGTTTTTTTCTAACTCAAATACTTANCATAATTCTCTTACTTCCATGTCTTCTTTAGTCCTTAGAATTCTTGTGCTACTGCAAAGTCCTATACAAAGAGGCTTTTACGGATGGAAGTGTGACCTGGATGTGGTAACCTTTTCCCCTTTGGTGATTTTGATACTTGGTGTCCAACTTAGAATNGAAAACATTGCGATGTATTCTGACACTCCTAAAACACCTGTCTATCTTTCCAATAAGATCCCGTTAATTGCATTCCTTTCTTTCTACTTTGATATCTCATTAAAATCTTATAAATGATCATGCAGTGACCTTGAAGGTGATGCATAATACATGAAAGTAAACCTGCAGTAAAATGTATTCTTTCGCTCCAGACTAGCTACAGCCCGCGCTTCCACTCCTCTCCCAAGTGGCTCCAGTTGGGAAAGCTTTGCTAACTGCACCAAGGTATGCCAGGATGTGCACACCTCTCAGCTCTGCTATCTTTCTTAGTAGTGACAGCTGCAATATGTTAATGGCTTCCTTTTGGATGTGATGGCCTGGTTACCACTTAGGGCACCATGCTAATTAACATAGGANGGGGACAACAGGTGCAAATGTCATTTTACATCAGCATCATGCCCATGCAAAGAGAGCTTGCAACTCAGTAGCAGGCCAAGAAAATGTTAACTTGAGTCAGCAGCCTTGCCATCCCTGAACAGATCAGTTTTAATGCCCATGATTAAAGGATTCACAGGACACTGGCTGTTCCCNACTCCCCTCTCCTGCAAGAATGGTATTTCTGAATGTGTGGGGGTGCCTTCATAATCTTTTTAAAGTTATATTTCAACAAAATCCACTTTTATAGCAGATCAAGCAAAAATGCACAAGGTCTATATTTAAGAAGTTCTCCTTATTGAATGAAAGTTCTGCTGAGAAAGTTAGTATACCGAACACCNTCAGAAATGGACGTGCTTTTGCACTGAGAAATCATATTAGTTAGCACAAGGTGATGTTCCCTGCATATTTGTTACATCTTTCTCTATTTTTCTCTATTTTTCTATATTTTTATGTGTTGATTTGGAAGCTGGTTCCTTTCAAACTATACTTTTCTTACTTTTAATGAAATTGAATAAAAGTGTAAGCATAAAAATTCTTCTCAAGGCACAATTTCTTGTGTCTGCTTTAACAATAAAGAGCAAATCCACAAACTGGCACCTTAAAGTCAGAAACAAATTTCTTCTTTAAGACATAANATCANAATTTTTACCAAGTGATTTAGCACAATTTTAATAACGATCACTCACTTGTTTTATGAGGTGTCCCCAAAAGGAAGTTTGTTTAGTGTTTCTAACATTTGAGTTTTGAGACTCATGCTTAATATCTAATCCAAGAAGATGACAGATTACAGAGGAAACAGAGTGAATGTACACCATGGCTATTCCAGCACCATTGACTTCTGTGAAACCCTGAGCTCACAGAGCACAAGAATGTCTTTACTAAAGGGTCAGTTCATATGTTCAGAAAGAGTCATGCACAGAGTTTTGTGATTTGAACTTTGACCCTGGATACAATTGACTTCAAACCTTAAATCTAACACTGTGTGGTTGCATGAACAACTTAACCCACATCAGAGATATCTTTCTATTTGCAATAGTAATAATAATTTTTGCTTCAGAGTATCACCATGAAAATTAACTAATATCATGCAGCTGATGCATCCAGCACATAGTATTACTGGATAGCAGGGAGAGGAAGAAAGACCTTCAAAACCCTTTAGAACACACCACAGCCCTTGACATCATGAGATTGCTAAGGTCAGACCAAACATGCAAAAGGTAACAAATAAATGAACACCAAGGACTGTCATATTTCTTCCAGATTTTTGCAGTGTATAAGCTTGTCACCTGCCAGTGTCACTCATTATATTATTCTGCTCTGCACCATCATTTAATTTACTGCCCCTCTCCTTCCCCCTCCCTCTCCCCTGTGTCTGGGCCACAGACTGTTCTCTTCTCTCTTCTTCTAGGACCTTTCTCTCTCCCTGCGAACTCTGATTTTTCCCTTCTTATGCTGCCTTGGTATTCCAAACTGCAGGAGGCACTCTGGCCAAGACAGATCTCCTCAGAAGCACAGACAAAGGAACGGGATNAGAGATGAGACATGAGCAGAGAAGTATAATTGGGCGTTATGGTGAAGAAACCATGAGATTATAATGTCCNAACTCTCACAAATGATGACTACATCCCTGCACATCCATTGCCCTGCTAGATGCTAGAACAAAACAGACTCAAAGGGACAAATATGGTAGGACATCAATTCCATGAGCCCTCTCTGAAACTCATGTTCATGTTTTTGTGTGTTTATTTTTCACCTTAAAGATAGATATATCAGAGAGAAAGGGTAGGATACACAGAGAGCACACAGGCAAAGGTCTACCAGTCCTACCTAATAAGTGACATATATTTACTAGAAAATGCAGANTAANCTATCTCTACACNCTTTTACTTTTAACGAGGNAGGCACTATTTACTGAAATAGTTTCTAATGTATTTTTCATATTCTGTCAATTCTGTCTCCTATGTTCTCATTCATTGAACGATGGCATTTCTCACTTGCAGATCAATGGCAGTCTGAAGTAAAGCAGCCCTTCTTGGTTTTAAGTTCCCAATTAGACAGTTTTTCTAAAACTATAGACTTAAAAGTCAGATGTGTTGAGAAAANAAAATGGATTTTCTAAATTCCAATAGCTTTAGCACATTCTAACCCAAACAAACCTGGGCAGCTGGCTCACTTGGCAGTGCAGCGTGGACTCACTTTCCACAGTGGACAACAAATAAAAAGACTAGAAAAAGTAAAATCTATAGGTCCTCGAGAAGACCTGTCTCTGTGTCACATGGCTCTTCTCTTTCCATTTTTCTGTCATGCTCCCTCACTCTCCCTGGGATTCACCTTCCTGATGGGCAAAGGCCTAACCCACAGGGTTTTGTAGGGAAAACATTAGGTACATACTTGTCAAATATTTAAAACAAGACCTAGGAGATGACAAGGACTTAACAAAGGTTAATGGTTACTACAACAAATGTTAGTGGAGTTGCTGCATCTGTTACCATTGTTATTCACATTGGTTAGTGTATGTAACTAGCTTCTTTGACTGTATTAAAATGAGAAATCAGACAGATTGAGAGGAGAGAGTACCAAGTGTCAAAAAGGAAAACAAGTAGTTTACATTGATTCAACTAAGTATTAATTGAGCATCTACTAGAACATCCTGACCACAGTGCAAATTTAGGGACTACAAAGACCGAGCTGAATCTGGACAAAACCTAACCTATCTGTGACAGGAAAGGGTATGCCTGTAGACTAATGGGAGCTGTCATCTCCCTTCCAGCAACAGCAGATTTTAGTCATCCATCTAATAAACAATGAAGACCAACAAAAACTGTCTGGAAGGTGCAGCCTTCCCTGAATACCTGACAGGCCAGATACCCTATGTTTCCACTGTCCCCTTTTGTTAATTAAGCATGTGTAAAAGGTAGTCTGCTATATGAAAGTTCTATCACTATGGATGGTATACTCACAAACAGTTGTGAGCTGGCCGTTGTACCACAGGGTTTTGAAAAGGAAAATAAGATCTATTTTTAACTGACTTTGTAGAACCTGGAGTTTTTTTTTCCTTTATAAGCAAGGAGGATGTAACAAAGGCATCATCCCAAACTCTCCACACAGTCACTATTTTAAAGCAGAAGTTCTAAAATACACAACTGGATTGGTACCTCACTGTGCCCTGTCACTGAGTCCTCCTTTGCACGACTCTTAAATCACTGTGTGTTCACAGTTGCAAGAACTTTTATGACCAGTCCAGTATTTTACTAGCTTTACTGGCTCACATAAAGCCACTCCATTCCTCGCTTGACTGTTAACATGATAATGGCTCTGAGCTAGCAGGATCCTCATGTCTCTCTGTNGATACATGAGAATTCTAGGAAATGGACAGATTGTTGTTGACAGAATTCTACTCACCAGCAATTTAGCTTTTGGTTGGTTGGTTCTTTGTTTGTTTAGTTGGTTTATGTTCTGCTCCCCCATCTTTGGTTTTATGAAACGGGTTCACTTTGTAGTCTTGGTTGACCTAGAACTCATAAAGAACCACCTGCTTCTGCTTCAAGGGCTGGAATTAAANTCCTGAGCCACTACCCTGGGGTGCAGTTTGTTTCTTTATCCCATGCTTCTCTTTTCTATTCAAAGGGTTTATTCCTCTTGTAATTTTTTTCATTAAGNGTGTGTAGGATACACTGGAACGTCACCACTGTCTTGTTNTGTCAGGCTTCTAGCTGAGGATCTGCCTTTCATNACTACTGAGAGGCACTTGCTATCTACTTAATATTCTCAAAATATTAAGTAAAGAGGACTTACTGTNTGTTTCTTATCCCGACTTGCAAGCCAAATGGAGAGTTCATGTTTATTTCACACATAAGTAACTTTTCCTATGATCAGGCATGTGCTCAGAATTAAATATAAATCACTTTACCCCTCATTTGATGACACACTCATACTCCTTGATGCTTGTGAGTGCACAAGCCAATCCTATAACGGGGGTGCTGACTGACAGGATAGAAAAGAAGGGGAGATTGACANATAGATCCATTCTCAGGCTGGCTGGACAAGTTCAAATTATCTGGTGTTCCAGANGGATCTGTACGATGGATTCCCAGACTGATGAATTTACTAGGATGAACTTGTAAAACTAGACTGTTATGATATAACTTATTTTTCTCTTTCTCTAATATCTTTCTTTAATTAAAAATATATCCTTCTCTTATACAATACATCTCAAAAACACTTTCCTCTCCCTCCATTTCTCCTTACTCCCCACATCTCCCTTATCCCCCAGATCCACCACTGGCTTTTTCCTCTTCAGGAAAGAGCAGGCCTCTAAGAGACAACAACAAAATAGGACAAAACGAAATAAAATAAGACAAGGCAAAAGCCCTCATACTGAGGCTGAACAAGGCAACTCAGCTGATAGGAAGNAAAGAGTCTCAAGAGCAGACAAAAGAGACAGAGGAACACCCACTCCAACTTTGAGGAATCTNGTAAGAACACCAAGTTAACAGCTATAACATACATTCAGATAGAGACTATTAACCTTAAAATAAGTAACTAATGACATTTTTTTCTTTGAGAAATTATTAAATATCACTGGATTTTGGAAATAAGTATCACATCTTATCCCAAATGGACTCAACAATATCAACAAGGCTGCCTTGTTTAAATTAGAATAATTTAATAATTCTAATTTAAATTAGAATAATTTGTCTCAATTGTCTTGTTGGTAGTTCTAGCTACTACTTACTATATAGTGAATTAATCCAACCAACACTTATCAGTAAAGGNGTGCATTTTAGAATGTTAATAGATTCTTTGAGCCTCTGATTCAGATAGAGTTCTCTGAGAATGGCTGTTCTCCGTTCTATAACAAGTGGGTCCTCAGCTAGATGGCTCAAAGCTGGGGATACTCAGGAACTGGAGGCTGAGTCATCTGGAGACATCCTCATGCACCTGCTTGGTGGATGATGCCAGTTGTCTGGAACCTTGTCTCAGGCTTTTGTCAGGAGAGAGGTCCCATGCTTTGCCCTATGCTCTGTGGGTTTCCTCACAGTATGGAGACTTCAAGAGGATTGGACACTTTCACAGTGGCTGTGCANGATGTCCCATGCAAAGCAAGAGAGCTCCATTGCTCTCCCTGACAAAGCTTCATACATCACATAATATCATGTACCATGGTCTACCAATTACAAGCAACCCACCAACTTTTCAAGGAGAAGAGAACTTGATTCCACTTCTTGAGACAGTGATGACCAAACTTCTAGAAGAACATGTAGGACAGGAAGTCATGTTACAGCCATCTTTGGAAAATGCCATCAGTCCTTGATTCAACTGATGATAAATAAGGGGGAAATTATTTGATCTATTACTCATGGTTCTAGTTAGTTGAGTTGGCTTTGGAGTTTTCATCAGTTTCNGGGCATTCTGAGAAACATCTTTTTCCTATTTTGGAAACTATTCATTAAAAACAAAAAGGAAATGCTGGTTTTTTTTATTCATTTTACATACCAACCACAGATCCCCTCTCATCCCTCTTCCTGCTGCCACCCCCAACTGTCCCCACACCCCCTCCTCCAACAGGGTAAGTTCTTCCATGGTGGACAGCTAAGCCTGGTACATTCAGTTGAGGTAGCACCAAGCCCCTCTCCACTTTATCAGGGGTGAGCAAGATGTCTGACCATAGGTAATGGGATCCAGAAAGCTGGCTCATGCACCAAGGATAGATCCTGATCACACTGCCAGGAGCCCCTCAAACAGACCCAGCTACACAACTGTCTCCTGTATGCAGAGAGTCTAGTCTGGTCCCGTGAAAGTTCCACAGCTGTTGGTCAAGTTCATGAGTTCCTTTGAGCTGGGTTCAGTTTTCTCTGTAGATTTCCCATTATGATCTGACCCCACCTTGCTCATATAATCCCTCTTCCCTCTCTTNGACCGGACTCCCAGAGTTCAGCCTGGTGCACAGTTGTAGATCTCTGCATCTGCTTCCATCAGCTACTGGATGAAGGCTCTATGATGACAGTTAGGGTATTCACCAATCTGATTACCACGGTAGGCCAGTTCAGGCACCCTCACCACTATTCCTAGTAGTCTAATCTGTCGTTGTCCTTGTGGGTTCCTGTGGCTTTCCCTAGCACCAGGTTTCTCCCTTACCCCATAATGTCTCCCTCTATCAAGGTATCTTTCATTGCTTCCCCACTCCTTCCCTCTCCCAGCTCGACCATGCTTTTCCCTCATGCTCTCATCACCCATCCCTCCTCTCTATGACCCCCCCACCTCATCCTCAGTTTACTCATCGGGATCTCCTCTGTTTACCCTTTCCAAGGCGATCTGTATATCCCTCTTAGGGTCATCCTTATTTCCTATCTTCTCTTGAGCTGTGGGTTATAGTCTAATTATAATTTGCTTTACATCTAGTATCCACTTATGAGTGAGTACAGACCATGTTTGTCTTTCTGAGTCTGGGTTACCTCACTCNGGATGATATTTTCTAGTTCCATCCATTTGCCTGCAAATTTCATGACGTCATTGTTTTTTACAGCTGAGTAATACTCCATTGTGTNTATGTACNACATTTTCTTTATCCACTCTTCAGTTGAGGGGCATCTAGGTTGCCTCGAGGTTCCGGCTATTATGCATAATGCTGCTATGAACATAGTTGAGTATGTGTCCTTGTGGTATGCTTGAACATGCCTTGGGTATATGCCCAAGAGTGGTATCATTGGGTCTTGAGGTAGATNGATTCCCAATTTTCTGAGAAACCACCATACTAATTTCNAAAGTGGCTGTACAAGTTNNCACTCCCACCAACAGTGGTTGAGTGTTCCCCTTGTTCCACATCCTCTCCAACATAAGCTGTCATCAGTGTTTTTGATCTTAGCCATTCTGACAGGTGTAAGATGGTATCTCAGAGTAGTTTTGATTTGCACTTTCCTGAAGACTAAGGATGTTGACCAGTTCCTGAAATATCTTTCAGCCATTTGAGATTCTTCTGTTGAGAATTCTCTGTTTAGATCTGTAGTCTATTTTTTAATTTGATTGTTNGGTATTTTGCTATCTAGTTTCTTGAGTTCTTTATATATTTTGGAGATCAGACCTNTGTCAGATGTGGGGTTGGTGAAGATCTTTTCCCATTCTGTAGGCTGTGGTTTTGTCTTATTCACTGTGTCCTTTGCCTTACAGAAGCTTCTCATGTTCAGGAGGTCCCATTTATTAATTGTTGCTCTCAGTGTCTGTGCTACTGGTGCTATATTTAGGAAATGGTCTCCTGTGCCAATGCTTTCCAGGCTACTTTCTACTTTCTCCTCTATCAGGTTCAGTGTAGCTGGATTTATGTTGAGGTCTTTGACCCACTTGGATTTGAGTTTTGTGCATGATGATAGATACGGATCTATTTGCATTCTTCTACATGTTGACATCCAGTTGTTCCAGCACCATTTATTGAACATTATTTCTTTTTCCCCATTGTACAGTTTTGGCTTCTTTGTCAAAAATCAGGTGTTCATAGGTGTGTGGATTATTGTCAGGGTCCTCAATTCAATTCCATTGGTCTACATGTCCACAGTTTTTATGACAATACCAAGCTGTTTTTATTACTATAGCTCTATAGTGGAGCTTGAAGTCAGGGATGGGTAATGCCTCCAGAAGTTGCTTTATTGTAAAGGATTGTTTTAGCTATCCTAGGTTTTTTGTATTTCCATATGAAGTTGAGTATTGTTCTTTCCGGGTCTGTGAAGGATTGTGTTGGGATTTTGATGGGGATTGCATTGAATTTGTAGGTTGCTTTTGGTAAGATTGCCATTTTTATTATGTTGGTTCTACCTATCCATGAGTATGGGAGATCTTTCTGTTTTCTGATATCTTCTTCAATTTCTTTCTTCAGAGACTTAATTCTTGTTATACAGATCTTTCATTTGCTTAGTTAGAGTTACCCCAAGGTATTTTATATTATTTGTGGCAATTGTAAACTGTGATATTTTTCTGATTTCTTTCTCANCCCATTTATCATTTGTATGTAGGAGAGTTACTGATTTTTTGCATTAATCTTATATCCTGCCACATTGCAGAAGGAGTTTATCAGCTGTAGGAGTTCCCTAGTAGACTTTTTGGGGTCACTTATGTATACTTCATATCGTCTCAAAAAGCAAATGTTTGACTTTTTCCTTTCCAAGTTGTATCCCCTTGATCTCCTTTTGTTGTCTTATTGCTCTAGCTAGGACTTTGAGTACTATATTGAATAGATATGGGGAGAGTGGATAGCCTTGTCTTGTTCCTGATTTTAGTGGAATCACTTTGAGTTTCTCTCCATTTAATTTGATGTTGGCTGTTGGCTTGCTGTAAATTGCCTTTATTATGTTTAGGTATGTTCCTTGTATACCTGATCTTTCCAAGACCTTTATCATGAAGAGGTATTGGATTTTGTCAAAGGCTTTTTCAGCATCAATAAGATGATCATGTGGGTTTTTTTTT
>LZPO01017806.1:45488-56555 GCA_001675575.1 Neotoma lepida | reverse complement strand
AGTTGCTAGAAAGTTGAGCTACATTTGCTTGGCCACCCCTCAATTTGCCACGTTGCACCCCTGATGAAGGGAAACAACTTTATGACTCTTCCAACATTATGTGCAAAAGCAAAATAAGTAATCACCAGTTTATTCCATCTAGTCTGCTTTTCTAAAGTGAAAACATTTCAAATGAAGTNATAGGATGTAGCAATCTACTCAAACTTGAGAACATTTCTTTGCCTCCTTGGTNCCCTACTTAAAGTGTGGAAGCATTTCTCTAACATACTTTGGGTATTGTCTTTTTGTAATAGATTTTGATTTGAATTAATTAAATTAATTACGTCCTCTTGTTCACATTATTCAATTTTATCTAAATAGCTTCCAGTTAGTCAAAAGGAAAGTTGACTTCCAAACTCGGTCTGTATAGATACTGATGAGATTTGTTCACTGTTTAATTAGGAAACACAAATTAAACAAAGTGATATGTGAAGCATTGAATTCAGGGACAAGGATAGAAATCTGACTATGAGCAAAGCCAGCCTTACTGAACATTAAGATAGTAATTGATGTAAAGGAGATAAGTNTAAACATTGAAATAATATACACAATCTTGAAGCCATGGGGAGAAAGTGATGTAAGATTGTGCCAACATCAGAGGTATAAATGCTTATTCACTGTCTTCTCACTCTTCACCTGCAGTAATTTTCTGCTTCATAGATAAAAAAGAATTAAAATAAAATAAAATTTCAACCTTTAAATTCTCACTAACACCCTCAAATATTATGCACAAGTAAATTGGTAATATTGTTAGATAAATTATATTTTGACTAGGTCCTTATTTACTTCTTCTTACAGTCTAGCAATCACTATCAAAAGTATGGGTACTTTTGTATTTTCTTAAATTTTGCAATAAATGTTAATATATGTCAATGGAAGTATTATAAATAGTAATTCTCTATTTTAGGGAATACATATTTTTCCACAATTTTCAGTAAAAAACCCAGCATTTTCATCTGATAGTTTTACAGCTTTCGAAGTAAGCATCTCAATAGAGTCCCTGTTGTATACATAGTAAGGAAATGAATGTCGTGTTCTGTAGGTCAGCATTCTTATGCTAACTAGACAACTATTTACAGAGAGAACATTATATCACTTCTTATCTAATGCTTAAATTCAGCTAACTATCCAGAGTAGTGAAAAACAAGGAATTTTGTTCACTGGACATCATGTTTCAGGGAAAACACACACTTCATGTTTATTTTGTGTGGTTTCTCCCTCGTGCTTCTCTAGTTTTTCCGCTGATAATGTAACACCTAAACAGACAGATCTTATCTTGCTGGTTTCTATGTGTGTAGACTGAGGGTTTGCACTGAAACCTAGTACGTTTTCACNCAATACTTACTTAGATAATGCACTGTCACCAGAGAGGAACTATGATAAAGACCATTTTAATTCCTCCTCCTAGAATTTTCCATGTGCATCTGACAGGGAAATTCTGTTTCTGTAAGGATCTAGGGCCACGAGGTTGTAGATTTACAGGTTCTAGTTTCCATGTGCTCTTGGGTAGGCTAAATGAATGAAGATGACCCACAGCAAGAAGAGGAATTTTGATAGAAAAAGACACTGAGTCTTTGTTAGATTAAATCTTGGGTTTAACTTCAATGAATACCTTGGAGGATTGCCTTTGAAACTCTGAATTATCCCAAACACTTGCACTAAAAGCTCTTTCTACTAAAGTGGAGAGTTGGAAATCTAATTTCCACACCCAACTATTGTAACTAATCAAAATAGAAAGGCTTGACTCATTGAACAGCCACTGATGAAAGAACAAGCCACTGTAGTTAGCCTTGTAATATTTTCCACTTAAGTAGCACCTTAGAGAATAAACAGTGCTTTCATATAAAGGAGATCATCTAAGATTCATGATACTTCTGGAAGAAATTCAATGATTAATAGCATCACTTAACAGATAGAAGAAATGATGCTCAGATAATACCAATATCATAAAGATAAGGTCTCACATTTACCAAATGCTTATATTATACCAGAAATTCCTTAGAGCACATTACATAAATTATCTCTTTAATATTCATGATCATTCTGCAGTTCTGTCATCATGCCCATTTAGGTTTCAAAGAAGTTGCAATACAGATATGAAAAGTCCTTTCCTAAGGTCCACAGCTAGTATTTGGATAACTAGCCAGTGAAATTCACAAAGTAAGTCAGAAAACCAGGAACTGAACTTTTTTCTTTAATATAGCAGTATCAATTATTATTTATATAAATAAGCATCAATATATTCACATGTGCTTTGAGGCTAACATTTTTTTAAAGAGACATAGGAATTTAGTAACTCATTTTTTTAAATATAAGTGTCTTACTACTTCTTGTGGGATATGTTCACATCTATATTTCTAATCCTAATATGTTTTTCTTATTTGTAGATTATTTGAAGAATATGTAGTTCTGATAGGTGGGGTTATAGGTTGTATGAGAAGGTGGATGTGAGCTAAGACTGACAATGGCAGCATATAAACAAACAATACACCATTGTGTATACATACCACATTTTCTTGATCCATTCTTCAGTTGAGGGGCATCTAGGTTGTTTCCAGGTTCCGGCTATTATGAATAATGCTGCTATGAACATAGTTGAGCATATGTCCCTGTGGTATGATTGAGCATTCCTTGGGTATATGCCCAAGAGTGGTATAGCTGGGTCTTGAGGAAGATTGATTCCCAGTTTTCTAAGAAACTGCCATACTGATTTTCAAAGTGGCTGTACAAGATTGCACTCCCACCAACAGTTGGGGAGTGTTTCCCTTTTTCCACATCCTCTACAACATAAACTGTCCTCAATGTTTTTGATCTTAGCCATTCTGATAGGTGTAAGATGGTATCTCAAAGTTGTTTTGATTTGCATTTCCCTGATAGCTAAGGATGTTGAGCAATACCTCAAATGTCTCTCCGCCATCTGAGCTTCTTCCGTTGAGAATTCTCTGTTTAGCTCTGTGGCCTATTTTCTAATACTCAGCAGAGAAAAACAATGACATCATGAAATTTGCTGGCAAATGGATGGAACTAGAAAATATCATGCTGAGTGAGGTAACCCAGACCCAGAAGGCCAAACNTGGTATGTATTCACTCATAGGTGGATACTAGATATGAAGCAAGGGATAACCAGACTGTAACCTACAGCTACAGGGAGGAACCTAGGAGGGACACATGCCCAGCGGGAGAGAAATGGATGAGATCTACATGGGCTGACTAGGAGTGAGGGGGAGGAAATGGGGGGCAAAGGATGAAGGATGAGAGTGTAAGGAAGTGGGAGGTTCGAGCTGGAACAGGGACAGGAGGCCCTCTATGAGCAAGGGAATACAAGATCATGATGGGAGGGTGTGCAGAGATGGCCAGCCAAACTAGTGGAGANNCATGAACTATGGACCCATGGCTGAGAAGCCCCCATGGACCCTCATCCAGAGACAAATGGAAACAGATGCAGAGATTCACAGCCGGGCACCAGGCAGAGCTCCAGGAGTTCAACTGATGGGAGAGAGGAGAGGTTCTATGAACAAGGGACTTTTGAGATCATGAAGCCAGCCAAACTGGTGGAAATGCATGAACTGTGGACCAATATCTGTGGAGCCCCCCATGATGCTGAACTGAGCCCTCTGGAGGCTTGAGATAGTTGTTTGGCTTGAAGTGTCTGAGGTACCCCAGGCGGTGGGATCGGGATCTGTCCCTGGTGCAGGGGCTGGCTTTTTGGAGCCCAGTGCCTGTGGTGGGACACCTGACACAGTCTTGGGTCAGGGAGGAGGGTCTTGTCCTGCCTTGGCTGAGAGTGCCAGGCTCTGGGGACTCGCCATTTGTTTAGGAAGAAGTGGGAGTGGGAGTGGGTTGATGGGGGGGAGCTGGTGGGGCGGGAGGAGGGAGGAGAGGGGGATCTGAGGTTGGTATGTAAAAGGAGTGGAAGATCTTTTTAATAATAAAAAAAACAAAAATAAGCAGAATAGAGTCACTGTGTGAAGTATCAGTGATGTGAAGCCGATGGAAACTTTTAGCACTACATAAAGGGACTTCTGAAGATAGTGATTGAACCTATGCACATGCTCATTTTTCTTAAGAAATAATTTTAGAATACACAGTGTTCATCTCCTGCACTAGCTTCCTCTTCAATCTCATGCTCTTACCTTTCCATGCTGAAAAATTTAAGTTGCAACTGTATCATTTTACTCACAAAGCTCCAGCATCCCTCCATGGCTTACAGGATAAAATTCAGATATTTTAGCCTGTAATCCTTGAATCTTGCCCCCAAATTTCACAAACACTAGACCTGTAGCATGATTTTATCTAGGCTGAACAGCATCCCACATTCCTTTCTTCCCCAGTCGTGATGTGTCCTGATGTGAGGTACCTATTTTATCATTTTATTTTCTATACTAAGAATTTTCCCTAGCCACAAGCCTCCATGGGAAAATTTTCTTCATTTTGTAATGCCCACTTTAAATTACATTTTTCTGTTATGCTTTTATTTGCAGAAAGTNTATTATCTAAAATATCCCTTTTGTCATGTGATGAATCACACAATTGTGCTTGTGAAATAATTCATTCTGTTCATATTGTTTGTAAGATGTTAGGTTCATCAAACTTTAATGTGTTAAAGTTGTAATATGTTCAATATGCTAAAACTTCCAGAGACTTTTGAGCATCAATGTAGATGNCTATAAGAGGAAAATATGCTGCCCAATATTTCCTGAAATATTTAGCTATGAAACACTCTGGAGTGGAGAGTGTCAATTCTTACATCCATACAGTTTACTCACAGAGTATTATTTAGGTGAAATTATTTGATATTCTTTTGCTAGGAGGCCCTGTTGGTTGAAGGTTGCAGTCAACCATGGCCTGGAATCTCTCTCAGAGCTTGACAACAATGGAAGACTCCCTCCCCCGATGGAAGGTGTCCTGTTTTCTATCTGACTTTATTTGGAGACTGTCTCCAGGCCTTGATGCCTGATTTATATCTAGTGTGATCCTGGATGCAGTTCCCTGTAGAAGCTTTCCTCCTGTTGCCCGTATGGTCATTAGACATTGTGCTAGGAACATTACGANAGGACCATGCTTCCACAGATGATAACTAAGACTTGTATGAGGAGCTTTATGATAGGAGAATGTTGTTTCATGAAAATTAAGTGACTTCTCACCTACCATGCCCAATCCTATATGTTCCNTGTACTCTGGAACAAAGCTAAGCAGACTTACTGAAGCCACCTCCTGAAGGGCTATCTCTGTCATACTCACAGGCTGGAAAAGGCCCTGCTTGCAGCTTCTGCTACCTTTACTCCCTTGGCCTGGTGACCAAGCAACCATGGGAGAGGAGAAGGGAGGGGACTTCTGCTACTTTAATGCATTAGTGGCAACTGTGTCACAATTGCCATTGACTTTCTTGAGGACAAGGATTGATTTGTTTATACTGACTTATCATTAAATACTTGGCAAAATTTCATAGTATGTGGAAGATTTTATTTAATTAATTAATTTATTTATTTATTTTTTGTTTTTACATACTAATGTAAGTTTCCCCTCCCTCCATCCCTCCTACTTCCTCCCTCCAACCCTCACCCCCCTATCCACTCCTTCTTTGTTTCTCTTCAGACATGGGCAGGCCTCCCATAGATATCAGCCAGCCATGGTATATCAAGCTGCAGTGAGACTAGGCTCCTCCTTTTCNATTAAGGCTGGATGAGGCAATCAGGTAGGAGGATTAGGTTCCAGAAGCAAGCAACACAATCAGAGACAGCCCCAGCTCCCACTGTTAGAAATCTCACAAGACAATCATGTTACACAACTGTAACATGTATGCTGAGTGCCTAAGTCATGCTGAGTGCCTAAGTCATGCAGGGTCCCTGGTTGTCTATTCAGTCTCTGTGAGCCCCACTCAGCCTAGGTTAGCTGATTCTGTAAGTTTTCTTGTGATGTCCTTGACCCATCTGGCTCCTAAGTTCCTTCCTCCCCCTCTTCCACAGGAAGCTGTTGGATGCTTGGCTATGGGTCTGCCTAATGCTTGGCTGTGGGTCTCCAAGCTCTGTCTAATGTTTGGCTGTGGGTCTCTGCATCTGTTTCCATCAGTGGCTGGGTGAACTCTCTCTGATGACAGTTGGGCCAGGCAGCAATCTATGATCCTAGCAGAATATCATTAGGAATCATTTCATTGATTTTTTTTTTTGGCCCATGGTGTTTGGTTCTATCATAGGTCTCTGAGCGGTCCAGCCTCTGGGTCCTGGCCCTCANGGATGAGCTCCCTCTCAGAGTATGATGGGTCTCCAGCCAGGCCAGTCTAGTTGGTCACTCCATTTCTTTTTTTTTCCTTTTTTTTTTGGTTTTTCGAGGCAGGGTTTCTCTGTGTAGCTTTGGCGCCTTTCCTGGAACTCATTTGGTAGCCCAGGCTGGCCTTGAACTCACGAGATCCGCCTGCCTCTGCCTCCCGAGTGCTGGGATTAAAGGCGTGTGCCACCACCGCCCGGATCACTCCCACAATTTCTGCTCCCATCTTTACCCCAACACATCTTGTATGCAGGACAAATTGTAGGTTGAAAGGTATGTGGCTGCATTAGTATCCCAGGCCCTCTACTGGAAGTCTTGCCTGGTTACAGGAGATGGCCATTTTAGGCTCTGTATCTTCCTTTGCTAGAAGTCTTAGTTAAGGTCAGTCTCAGAGTTTCCAGTGTTCTAGGTTTCTTGCTCATCCCAGAGATTCCCCCAGATTCCAGTTGTCTCTCTCAGTACTCTCTCCCTCCATCCTCCCACAACCTGATCCTGTCTGTTCTCATCTCCACCCTCCTTCCAGACCTCTTCCCGAGTCCACTGTCAATGTCCATTATATTTCCCCTTCATAGTGAGATCCATGCTTTACCACCATGGTTCTCCTTTTCTTTAAGACTAATATCCATGTTAGTGAGTACATATCATGTTTGTTGTTCTGGATCTGGGTTATCTCATTCAGAAGGATCTTTTCTAGTTCCGTCCATTTGCTAGTAAATTTCCTGATGTCATTGTTTTTATCAGCTGAGTAATACTCCATTGTGTAAATGTACCACGTTTTCTTTATACATTCTTTGGGTGAGCAATATCTAGATTATTTCCAGGTTCTGGCTATTATGGATAAAGCTGCTATGAATGTAGCTGGGCAAGTGTCTTGAGATTTGGTGAAATATCCTTTGGGTATAAGCCCAGTAGTGGTACAGCTGAGTCTTCAGGTACATAGATTCCCAATCTTCTGAGAAGTCCCCATATTGATTTCCATAGTGGCCATACAAGTTTGTACTCCCACCAGAAGTGGAGGGGTGTTCCCCTTGTTGCACATCCTCTTCTAGCATGAGCTGTTACTTGTGTTATTTATCTTAGCTATTCTGACAGGTGTAAAATGGAATCTCAGAGTCTTTTTTATTTGCATTTCCCTGATGGCTAAGGATGTTGAACATTTATTTAAGTGATTCTCAGCAATTTAAGATTCCTCTGTTGATAATTCTCTGTTTAGATGTGTACCCCAATTTTTAATTGGATTACTTGGTTTGTTGATGTCTAGTTTCTTGAGTTTTTTGTGTATTTTGGAAATCAGCCCTCTGTCAGATGTGAGGTTGGGAAGATCTTTTTCCATTCTGTGGGCTGTCATTTTGTCCTTTTGATAGTGTCCTTTGCCTTACAGAAGCCTTTCAGTTTCATGAGGTCCCATTTGCTAATTGTCAATCTTAGTGCCTGTGCAATTTGTGTTCTGTTCAGGAATTGTCTCCAATGCCAATGCATTCAAGGCTATTCCTCACTTTCTCTTCTATCAGGCTCAGTGAATCTAGTTTTATGTTGAGTCTTTGATCCACTTGCAGTTGAATTTTGTCAGGGTGATAGATATGGATCTCTATTTTCATCCTTCTACATGCCAGTTAATCCAGCACCATTTGTTGAAGATGCTTTCTTTTTTCCATTGTCTGATTTTTGGCTTCTTTGTCAAAAGTCGAATGTCTCAGCCAAGAATTTGGCCAAGCTCCTGGAATTCAGTTGAACAGAAGGAGGAGGGACTATAGGAGCAAGTGAGGTCAACATCATGGTGGGAAAAACCACAGAGACAACTGACTTGAGATAGTGGGTGCTCATGGACTCTGACTCTGGACTGACAGCTGGGGAGCCTGCATGAGACCTAACTAAGGCCCTGAATGTGGGTGACAGTTATGTGGCTTGATTTGTTTGTGTGGTCCCTAGCAATGGGACCAGGACCTATTCCAGGTACATGAACTGACTTTTTAGAGCCCATTCTCTATGGTAGGATATCTTACTCAGCCTTGATGAAGGGGGTGGGGCTTAGTCCTGCCCCATATTGATATGCCAACCTGTGTTAACTACTCAATAGGCCTTACCCCCTATGAGGAGTGAGTGGGGCATGGAATGGGGGAATAGGGGAGAATAGGAGAAAGGGAGGGAGGGGGAACAATGATTGATATGTAAAATGAAAAGATATAATGAAGAAAAGGAAAAAAAGTAAAATGTGGGTTTGTGTCAGGGCCTTACATTCCATTCCATTGATCCATCTGTTTGTTTTTATGCCAGTATCATGCTGTCTTTATTACTATAGTTCTGTAGTAGAGCTTGAATTCAGGGATGGTGATACCTCTGGAAGTTCTTTTATTGTACAGGATTATTTTAGCTCTCCTGGGTTTTCTGTTTTTCCATATGAAGTTCAGTATTGTTCTTTTAAGGTCTTTAAAGAACTGTAATTGGGATTGCATTGAATCTGTAGATTGCTTTTGGTAGGATGGCCAATTTTACTATGTTAATCCAACCAATTCATGAGCATGGGTGATCTTTCCAACTATTGATATCTTCTCCAATTTCTTTCTTCTGAGACTTGAAGTTTTTGTCATACAGGCTTTCACTTGCTTAGAGATACACCGAGATATTTTATAGTATTTGTGTCTACTGCAAAGGGTGTTGTTTCCCTGATTTTGCTCTCAGCCCATTTATCATTTACATATATTAGAGGTTTACTGATTTTTTGAGTTAATTCTGTATCCAGCCACTTCACTGAACATGTTTATCAGCTGCAAGAGTTTTGTTGTAGAATGGAATTGTTTATATATATTATAATATCATCTGCAAATAGTGATACTTGACTTCGTCCTTTCCAATTTGTATCCTTTTGATCTCCTTTAATTGTCTTATTGCTGTAGTTAAAAGTTGGAATATTTAAGTGATATGGGGAGAGTTGACAGCCTTGTCTTGTCCCTGATTTTAGTGGAATGGCTTTAAGAATCTCTCCATTTAATTTTATATTGGCTATCTGTTTGCTGCATATTGCCTTTACTATGTTTAGGTGAGTCCCTTATAACCTTGATCTCTCCAAGACTTTCATCATGAAAGTGTATTGGATTTTATCAAAGGCTTTTTCCACATCTAGTGAGATGATATTTTGTTTTTTTTTTTCTTTCAGTTTGTTTATATGGTCAATTACATTAACAGATTTTCATATGTTGAACCATCCCTGCATCTCTGGGAGGAAGTCCACTTGATTGTGGTAGTAGATGACCTTTTCAAATCTTGGATTTGGTTTTCTAGCACTTTACTGAGTATTTTTCATCTATATTCATGAGGAAAATTGTTCTGTAATTCTCCTTCTTTGATGAGTTTTTGTGTGGTTTGATTACCAGGGTGACTGTAGCCTCATAAATTGAACTTGGTTATGTTCCTTCTGTTTCTGTTTTGTTGAATAATTTGAGGAATATTGACATTAGCTCTTTTTTGAAGGTCTAGTGGAATTCTGCGCTAAAAGCATCTGGCTCTGGGCTTTTGGGATTTGGAGACTTAAATTTCCTTGGGGGTTATAGGTATATTGAAATTTTCCATTGATATTGAGAGATATTAGTGACCACTGTTGATGGTTGTAGTGTGTGTGTGTGTGTGTGTGTGTGTGTGTGTGTGTGTGTGTGTATGAGAGAGAGAGAGAGAGACAGAGACAGAGAGACAGAGAGACAGAGAGAGAGAGAGCATTTCTCTTCTTTGGATTTTGCTAATGTGAGATTATGTATTATTTGTGTTTTTTTTTAAATGTGTGTGTGTAGTTAACTTCCTTGGGTTGGAGTATCATTCTAGTGCCTTCTGTAGGGCTGGATTTGTGGATAGATGTTGTTTAAATTTGACTTTGTCATGAAATATCTTGTTTTCTCTANCTATGGTGATTGAAAGTTTTGCTTGGTATATTAACTTGGGCTGGCATCCGTGGTATCTCNGAGTCTGTAAGATGTCTGTCGAGGCTCTTCTGGCTTTTAGAGTCTCTGTTGAAGTTTCGTGTTATTCTTATAAGTCTGCCTTTATATGTTACTTGGTCATTTTCCCTTGCAACTTTTAATATTCTTTCTTTCTTCTGTGTGTTTAGTGTTTTGATTATGATGTGACTGGGGATTTTCTTTTCTAGTCCTATCTATTTGGTGTTCTATAAGGGNCTTGTACCTTTATAGGCATGTCTTTCTTTAGGTTAGGGAAATTTTCTTCTACAATATTTTAAAATAAGTTTTCTGGGTTTTTGAGCTGGGATTCTTCTCCTTCTATTCCTATTATTCTTAGATATGGTATTTTCATTGGTGTTCCAGACTGACTGAATGTTCTTTGTTAGGAGTTTTTAGATTTAACATTTTCTTTGTCCCATGAATCTATTTTCTCTATTGTGGTAATATATTGTGTACCCCAATAAAGCTTGTCTGGGGATCACAGGACAAAGCCAGCCACTAAATAAGACATAGAAGTCAGGCAGTGGTGGCACACACCTTGAATCCTATCACTCTAGAGGCAGAGATCTGTCTGGATCTGTGTGAGTTCAAGACCACACTGGGAACAGAGCCAGGCATTGTGGCACACAACTTTAATCCCAGCACCTGAGATCTCATGTCTTTGCATGAAGCACACACACCTTTAATCGCAGGAAGTAATATGGCAGGACACAGAAAGGTATATAAGNTGTGAGGAAACAGAAACTCGCTCTCTTGAGACTGAGGATTTCGTAGAGGTAAGAACATGGCTGGCTTGTTCTGTTTCTCTGATCTTTCA
>LZPO01017805.1:46979-57803 GCA_001675575.1 Neotoma lepida | reverse complement strand
ACTTTCTTCTATTTCTTCTACATTGTGTTGTTCAGGTCCTACTGTTGTAGAAGGGCTAGGTTCTGATGATGTCATATTGTTCTTTATGTTGTTGTATGTATTTTTTCACTGGCGTCTGCCCATCTCTTCCTCCAATAGGTGCAAGAGGTGCCTGTGTCTGAGTGAGCTGCTACTGGTTCAGTATATGCTTCCTGTGTCTGTGTCTTCAGGGTACACTCAGGGTCCAAACTTAGCTTTTGGTCTAATTGGAGCTGGCAGATTCTATATCTCCAGGTACTGTTCTTGGTTCAATCTAAGCTGGCTGGTTCTGTCACTCAGGGAGCCACTCTTTTTGTGTTATCAGGCCTCTTGGTCCATTGAGAGCAGGCAGATTTTGTGTTTCAGGAAGCCACTCTTGACCAATGGGTATCAGCAGATTTCAGGTCTCAGGAAACCACTGTTGATCCAATGCAAGCTGGTAGATTTCTAGTCTCAGGAAGCCACTCTTGGTCCAATGAGAGCTGTTTTTGAGTCTCAAGAAGCCTCTGGGGTCATGCATGGTGATGGGTATGGGATGGGGTGTGGGTTTTGTAGATTGCAGTGTCCAATGGAGTCCTTTGGTGGGTGAGCCTGCCCACAGGAATTTTCCCTGCTGGCTGGCAACTGNGGCCTTGCTGAGAGGGTTGGGGTTTCCTGGAACTGGTTATGTCCCAGGACCTGGGTCCTAGAGGCAGGACTCTCTAGGTCAGGAAGAGTCACTCACCTCTTGGTCCAATGAGAGCTGATTTTGAGTCTCAGGCTGTTTTCTTATTTCTACTCCCCCTCCAATGACTGTCTTTTCTAGGCTCTTTGGTGGTAGTCTTAACTCCCCTCCTGTTCCTAAATTGTTGTATATTTTTTCTCCATTTTTTGAGTCCTCTTTTTCATTTCTCTACCTCTCTCTCTTTCTCTCTTTTTTTTCTTTTCAACAAAAGCAAATGACTATAGTGGTCATGGGATATGCACAGATGCACAAATCTGGATGAAGTGATGTCTTAGACAGTATTCCCTCTGGGTTCTCTTTGCCTGTAGAAAAATTAACACTTGGAGAAAAAATATCTAAGGTGTTGGCTGATTCTAGAGTCAGAAACAATATTCAGTATCAAAAATCAATTTATTTTTAGATGCTCATAGAAAATAATAAGGAAGCCAATGAAAAAAAGTATAATTGGATAATATACAAATTGGAGCAGAAAGGTTTAAATAAAAACCAGAATAAATTATATCACATTTCACATTAGATATTGTGATTGCTGCATTAACTATTTCTTTATTTATGTTTTTCACATTTCCAGAGTATGCTCTACTTTGTCTGTTTTTCAGGTTTCCTGTGCTGATTACAATGGAGTTTTAACCAACTCCATACTTTTCTTTCCCAATACCATCTAGAACTTGTGAGCTTCATTAGCAAGAACACAAACCTTAAGGAGTGCTCTGTTTTTAAAGATAGAAAGTCTTGTATCTGGTTCCTTCTCCCCTACACAAACTTATCTTGGAAATAAATAATAAGGGAATTGAGAATCTTGATAATTTCTCACAAGTCCTAAGAAGTATAAAAGTCTAATACAAATTTCATGTAATTTTGTATATGATCTGAAAAGTTCTTTCAATTATATATTTCTGTAGGTTTCCTACATTTCTAAAGTATATTCATAATTTGATTTTTAAGAAAAATATATGGAGTGCCATCTTGTTGCGATAGCATTTAATTATGCAGCTCAGTTCAAATGTCCACAATGGTTCCCAAATTCTACTAAAACTGATGTCTTTAAAAATCCTTTGATCAGCCAGGTATGGTGGTATGGGCATTTAATCCCAGCACTTGGGAGGGAGAGGCAGATGGATCACTGACTTAGAGGCCAGCCTGTTTTACAGAGTGAGATCTAGGACACCCAGGGCTACATAGAGAAACCCTTTCTCCAAAACCAAACCAAACCAAACCAAACCAAACCAAACCAAACCAAACCAAACCAAACCAATCCTGTGCTCCTACTAAGAGATCCCAGAGATTTGTTGCTGGACTGTTATTCAGTATCCCCAGGAAAGAGGTGCATAGAAGGTATACAATATCTGATTTTATTATTTTCTGCCTTCTATTAAAAAATCATTTATAGTCTTACCTGTCCAATTAATTTCCATATACACTTATACCAGTATTTAAGGTGATTATTTTCTATTAGCACATTCTCCAACTTTTGATATTCTTTATTTGATCTCTAACTTCATAAGTTTCATTTGCATTCTTAATTTTCTCAGCTAAAACTATTTGAAATTCTACATGTTGGTGTATACTTGTTTTCCCCAAACTTAGGACACTGATGTTAAAGGATTGACTTAAGTTTGAAGATAGCCTGGGCTACGTATTGCATCCTAGGTCTGCCAGAGATACAAAGCAAGACCCCATCTTAAAAACACTGTTGAAATATACTTTTAAACATTGTATTTATTTTTATTTACTGCTATATGTCAGTGGTTATGTCAGAAGAAAACTTGCAGGACTCAGTCCTTATTCTACCATGACCATTCTTTATCTTCTGACCCACCTTGCTAGCCTCCAAAACACATTTAAAATTTGTGTTTAGAAGCTATCCTTTTGCTTTTATTTCCATTGTTCTTAGTAATCCTTAATCCTTCTGTCTTTGCCTACAGTGAATGCTTATGGCTTAACAGTTCTCTATGTATCATAACACACTTCAGCCCATCTTCTGATTTTTGTTTTTTGACAGGCCTAAATTTTTTATTGGCCATGAATTCTTACAAATATTACATGTATTAGCTGTCATGGTGGAGTTGGAGAGTATTGTGCTTTCTCCAGAGCAACCAATAATATGGTAGAACGTGCCCCTTTCCAAAGCTATGGCTCTTGTGGCCCACACATCTCTCTGTGTTTGTGGACTTGTGTGGTGATCTGCTGCATGCCAGGATTCTTTCTGATGACTTTATGGAATGAATCAATGATGATAACCTCCAGGAATCTATATGTGGAATCTTCATCAATCCAGTAAGAATTCACGACTCTTAAAGCCCCACAATGGTATATAAACAGAGGCTTTTCTCTATTCTGCCCATATCACAGTCACTTCCCAAATATCATTCAGAGGCTTATATTAATTATAAATGCTTGGCTGATGGCTCAGGCTTACTACTAGCTAGCTCTTATATTTAAATTAACCAATATTTCTTATCTATGCTTTGCTACATGGTTTGTGGCTTGTTTCCTCATTTTCTACACATCTTGCTTCCTCAGCAACTGGCTGGCATCTGCCCCAACTCCACCCTCCTTCATCTCTGTTCTCATTTTGATTATACTGCCTAACCTTATCTTGCCTTGCCATTGGCCAAAACTGCTTTATTATCAACCAATGAGAGCAATACACATTCACAGCACACAGAAAGACATCCCACAGCAATGGTGTCCAGCTCTCTACTCAGCAACAGATTGAAAGCTTCCATAATGGACAGGCTTGTACTGTTAGGAACTGGACACTTGTGGCCACCATGGAGGACAAGATTCCTGTATATGACATAACCTTGCTTCGCCTTTTACCCCAGCCTTCACGCATTATGAGGCTGGGTTGGGTGGGGAGCCTTTGTGCAGCACAGAGAGATGGAGGTATTGCCAGCAGTGGATCCTCAGAAGAAAGTGCATCACCTCGGACTACTTCTTCCTCCATAGCTCTTGGATGTGTTTGTATGCACTCATCTTGGCTCACCTGGTAGCAGCTGCCAGAGTTTTTTCCTTGCCTGATTTTGTTTTTTGGCCTTCATGAATTAGACCAGCAGCCTTAGAAGTTTCTGTTGGCTACTCTCCTTTACTTGTGTTTTTTTTTTACCATAAATATCTTAGAAATATTATGGAGTGCACATCTTTGATTTCACTATTCCCTTGATTAAATAACTGCAGAGCTTTATCACTGTCTTCCAAATAAAATTTAATTGATATTAAAGTTTTCCTTGATCTGTCCCCATTTCCTTTTAATCCATTTCCTTTAGACATCAAGCTAAATCAATACTATTTTCCCATCTTGTCCAAGTTCTTGTGCATTGGTTACTTCTTGTTCCTGTATCTCTGTATTTGGAACGATTGTCCCTCATTATTCCATGTTAAAATCCAACCTCTCATTTACTTTCAGTGATCCTTTCCTCTGATCTTGTCAACATTATTCCAAATGTATGTTATTTGTAGACATTGTGTATAGTCCAGTCTGCAAACTCACTGAGAAAGTTGAAAGGACCAAGCAGATGCCATAACAGGCTGCTCAGTCTTCTCTCAGAGGTCAGGCCTCAATTTCAGTTTCCTGAGACTTGAGCAAACAGTTTCTGGGAGGGCTATGACATAATCCTTGCAGTAGCTTGCTTTTTGCACGTACTCTGACTGCTCAAGGTTTAGTCAATTGTTTACTGTCTAGGACTCCTCACCAACTTAGAGCCATGTGCATGGGTCAATGTGAATGTATGAGACCAGCCAACCTCCATGGCAACTCAACAACAAAGCCTGGGACTTGTCCAGGTCTGCCCAAAAATGATAACTGTAACCCCCAACCAGTAAATTCAAAGGTTAAATAGCTTCACCCAATCATATGACACAAAAGCTTGTGCCACCCTGCTTGTGGTTTTTCCCTTTAAAAACCCCTCATGCTGAGAGCTCAGGGCCATCCTCCTCTACACACTGTGTCAGAGTGTTAGACAGGGACCAAGCCTGGGCTTGCTTGTTATCAATAAACCCTTGTGTGTTTTGCATCAGATATCAGCTCTGTGGTGGTCTTGCTGGGGTCTTGTGACACAGGCACAATAAAATGACCACTGTCATTTAACTGATATAGTACCTAACCCTGTCCTGTGGACACAGTAGACTTCGGTAAGTGTATTTGAATGAATTAGTACTCCAAATGAGATCATCAGCAGGTAAAAGGATAACAACTCGGATTATCCAATTTACATGATTTTCTTTCTTTATTGACTCTCAAAATTATTTTCCAATTTTTTAAAAAAAGTAATGTTTCCATATGCAATTTCCATATATATTTCATTTTAGTAAGTTTCCACCTTTGATGATCTCTTTGCCTCCTCTTTTGCACTGTACCCTATGCCCCATTACTCCTTCCACATTGTTCTATTGTCTTACTCATCCCCTTCCCTTAAAGCCTCTTTTTATGCAATCTTCTTGACTTCGGTATCCAGGCCTTTATCCATATTCATTCCACCTGTATATACATACATAACAGTTAGAGGGTAAGATCTGCATGTGAGGAAGAACATTTTGTTCTAAGCCTGGAATACTTCATTTAATATGTTTTCCAGTTGTGCTCACTTTCTGAAAATTAAAATACTTTATGGGCAAATAAAATCGCATGTAGTGGGCAGCAGTTCCAGCTATGACCTGGAAGCACAATCCCTACTGAGGCTTCCGGTAACTGCCATGCCTACCTAGGACCTCTCCCTGGCGTGGGCCGAGACAGGAGCCTTTAAGACCGGAGATCCATGCAGATCTCTTGGTTCCCTGACCGTGGAAACAAACCCGGGCCACGGCAGTGAGAGAGTTGGTGGCAGCAATGTACTGGATTTTAGGAGAGTGAAAAGAAAAGGTTCAGAATTATGGGGTTACTCATCTCTCACCCACCACAAGAACATTTTCTTGTCCCTTGATTTGGATTGAAGTTGTCGAGAATTGTAATTTAACCAGTTGTGTGTCTGTCCATTGCTAAATTCATACTAGAATTATGGTGTTAACCTGTTAATGTTAAGATATTGTTGTAAAAATGGAACATAAGCTGGCTTTGGAGTTGGAAGTTGGTTCCTTCCTCTTCTAAAGCCAGCTTGGTATATAATTGAATCAGAACCATGACTCTTTTAAAGAGATATAGATGTTAGGCAGTGAGATTTTACTCTGTGTAGATTGGTACCAATGGATTCTTTTCTTCTGCTATGGATGTCTGCATATCCAAGGCCTTATGATTTCTGGAAGATGGGTATTTCTATTATCCTGTAAAGACAAGAAAAACAAAACCCTGCCCCAACCCTTTGTTAAGTTTTTCTTACAACTTGTAGAGATGTCACATCTGTAGATGAGCTTTTACTTCTCTTCACTGAAGGGTTTCTCTTGTTCAAATTGAATTTTTATTAATTTTGTTGATATCCATAGCTTTTCTTCTCCTATGGAAACAAAAGCAAAACCCCTTCCTCAAAGTAGGACGTATCCTGGTTTCCATTCTGAGGTCAATACATCTTTGAAATAAACTGGTTGATTTAGCTCAGAAATATTGTCTGTTGTCCAATGTCTCTCCGCAGCTATTGTTCCTTTCTCATCAGCACTGAGAAAATTCCAGGTTAATAAAGTATTATGCAATCTATTTCTAGGAGTCATTGTTATTTATTGCTGTTTATTTAGCATATCCTTTAGAATTCGATTGGATCTTTCTATGACTGATTGGCCTGTGGGATTGTGTGGTATACCTGTTACATGCTTTATATTGTAATAAGCAAAAAACTGTCTCATTTTATTGGAGACATATGCTGGGGCATTATCCGTCTCAATTTGTACAGGCATTCTCATGATGGCCATAACTTCTAATAGGTGTATAATCACAGAATCAGCCTTTTTAGAACTCATAGGAGTTGCCCACTGAAATCCTGAATAGGTGTCAATGGTATGGTGTACATACTTTAATCTTCCAAATTCTGAGAAGTGAAACACATCCATCTGCAAATTTCATTTCTTTGTATATCTTTTGGATTGCTCCCTGCAGGTAATGGAGTTTGATTATAGAAAGAACAAGTAGGCCATTTTTTTCACAATATTCTTGGCTTGTTGCCNAGTGATGGAGAAATCCTTCTTCAACCTTTGCTATTTAATTGCACTGTGTATATGTGCCACATTTCTCTCTCTCTCTCTTTAATTGAACGTAGCTGTTTTTCATACAATATATTCTGATTACAGTTTCTCCTCCCCAACTCCTCCCAGATCTTCCCCAATTTCCCATCCATCCAAATCTAAGCCTTTTCTTTCTCTATCTCATTAGAATACAAATAGGCATCTAAAGAAAAATAAAATAAAATAAGACATAATAAAAATAAACTAGAATAGGACAAAACAAATAAACCGAAAAAAATCTCCCCCCAAAGCACAAGAAACACATTAAGAAAGACACATTTGCATACACAGAAACCCATAAAGACAAAATCAGAAAACATAATATATAGCCAAAAGATCCANGAAGTTAAAAAAAATAAAAAGGCCCAGACAAAACACTGTGAGGCCAGAAAATCTCCAAAAATCCCATTGAGTTCATTTTGTGTTGTCCATCTACGGCTGGACATGATGCCTGTCCTTAATATGATGCCTTGTATACCCAGTGAGACTCCATTGAAGAGAATTTTTCCTTTGTGAGTAATTATCATTTTCAGATAGTTTCTGGGTTAGACATGGGGGCCTTCATCTATTTCACATCTCAGCACTGGGACCCCATCTTGTGCAGATCTGTCAGGCCCTGTGTAAGCTGCCACAGCCTCAGTGAGTTCATATGTACATTGATACTTCTGTGTATAGAAGGCCTTGTTTCCTTGGTGTTCTCTATGCTCTATGACTTTTACAGTCTTTCTACCTCCACTTCCACAGAGTTCCCTGAGCCCAGAGGGAAGGGATTTGATGGAGACATACCATTTAGGACTGAGTATTTCAAGGCCTCTCACTCTCTGCACATTGCCCAGTTATGGATCTCTGTATTTGTTCTTACCTACTGCATGAGAAAATTTCTCTGATGATTTCTAAACAAGATATTGATCTATGAGTATGGCAGAATGTTATTAGGAGTCATTTTATTGCAGAACAGCAGTATTTGGATTCCCCCTAGGTCTCTGGTCTATCTAGTCTCAGGTTCTTGGTCACCTGGACAGTGTCAGGCATGGATTTCATATTATGGAGTGGGCCTTAATTCCAATCAGACAATGGTTGGTTATTCCCTCAGCTATTATACTACTATTGTACCAACATATCATCAGGCAGGTAACCATTATATACTGCAGGGTTTGTATCTGGGTTGTTATTTATCTTTCTCCATATATAGTGTGCAAAGTACCTTCTAGTACCACAAACAATAGTCAGTAGGGGGAAGGCTCTAAGTAGGAGCCAGATGGACTTCTCCATGTTCAATGAGTTATGTAGGTGTTGTCTTCAGTAGTAGGACCTTACTATCAGTTAGTGAAGAGTAGCCTTAGTAACAGACTGGGTAGTTTGAGAAATACCATAGGGAGGCTTTGGCCAACAAGTTACTTAGATGTAATCCATTGCTGATACTGGAGATTTCTTTTCTGGTGAGAGATATCTAGTTGGGACTTTATCTTCCCTATTATTTGGTGATTTCAATTTAGATTTCTTTCATATTGTATCTATTTTAAGAAGCTTCTACCACATTAGGTTTTCATATGATCCCTCAAATGGCCCTTAGTTTTAGCTGTCCTTCCCTGTATTCCTCCCTTACACCCCTTTTCCCTCTCCTTCCCTACAGCGTATTCCCTTTCCAGGCCTGTCCCCACATCCATCCATAATAATGCACTCAATTTCCCCTCCCTATGGATATCCCTTCATCACCCTTAGTCATTTACTCTGTATCTAACCAGTGTGCTTATATGAATTATAGCCTGGTGATCCAAGACTTAGCAGCTATGGTAGTTTGAATACAATTGGCGTAGAAAAGACTATGACACAGATAACATATTAAACATGACATTATAAAAGGAGCAAGCTGAGCAAAGAAAAATACAAAATTTATAATTTGAGGAGAAAAGGAGCATCAGAAAGTGGATTGGAGCTAAGTCCTGTATTTAAGGAGATAAACAGATTAAGAAATGGAATAAAGGTACAATTTAAGGAGAAAAGGAGACCCAGGAAGTGGACTGCCACTGAGTCTGTGTTCAAAGAGGTAAACAAATTAAGACATGGAATAAAGGGAGTAGTGACTTCAGGGCAAGATCATACCCAGCTAACTTTCCAACTTGTGAAAAGGAATTTAAAAAAAGCTTAGAGCAGATGTGGTGGTACATGCCTTTAATCCCAGCACTAGGAAGGCAAAGGCTGGTGGATCTCTGAGTTTGAGATGACTGTGGTCTACAGATCCAGTTTTAGGACAGCTAAGCTTAGACAATGAAGGAAACCATCAGACTCAGAAAGCTTGTGAAGATGTAATTGAATGAGAGGGCCATGTTCCAGCCATAGCAATTAGCAGACCCTGGCAGCTTCAACCATGTGGTGGTTCTGGCTTTAAGGATAGAAGAAAGGGGTTATGAAATTATCCTTCACGCATAAAGCCACTGAACGTGTCCCTGAATGGAGGCCTAGAGAAGCCATAGTGTAAAGCTATGGAGTTAAAGCCTTAGAGAACCCAAGATGTTGGAGATGCCAGTTCATAGGATACCTGCCCAGGAAAGCTGCTAATAAGAAGTAGAACTAGCCCAACAGAAAGAAGTATGTTGCAGTCAGCAAAAATGAAATGATTTGGAAATTTAAAGACTATTTTGACCTCAGACATGAAGCTGCAGAGTTTGGAGTTTGCCCAGATGGCTTTGGGTCTTGCTTTGTTTCAGTATTTTCTCACTATGCTCCCTTCCCTACATTTTGGAATTGTAATGTGTGTCTTGTGCCATTATACATTGGAAGTATGTGATTTTTTTTTTATTTTTATTTTATAAAAGATTACAGTTAAGAGATTGCATGAATTTCAGAAGAGAATTTTAACTTTGGATTTTTAAACATTGTTGAGACTGTGATAGACTATGGGGACTTTTGAAGTTTGACTAAATACATTTTGCCTTATTGTGTTTTTAAAAGCTTATGAGACCAAGGAGTGAAATGTTGTGGTTTAAATGTAATTGGCCCCCAATAAGCTTGTAGGGAGTGGCATTATTAGGAAGTGTAGCTTTGTTGGAATGAGTGTGGCCTTGTTGGTGGAAGTGTGTCACTGTAGGGGTAGGATTTGAGATCTTCTTTTCTCAAGCTTTTGCTCAGTGTGACATTCAGCCCACTTCCAGTTACCTGTGGGCCAAGATGTAGCTCCTCAGCTCCTTCTCCAGCACATGTCTGCCTGCATGCCACACCATGTTGAGCCATGATGACAATGAACAAAACCTCTGAAAATGTAAGCCAATGTAAGTAAATGTTTTTCCTTTATAAGAGTTGCTGTGGCCCGGGTGACTTTTCACAGAAATAGAAACCCCAACTAAGGCAGCTAACTTCAACATATAAGCCAATACAATCTGTGTTTGTCTTTTTGGAGCTGGGTTGCCTCACTCAGGATGATTTTCTCCAGTGCTATCCATGTATCAGTGAATTTCATGATTTTGTTCTTTTAATAGCCATGTAATTTTCTACTATGTAAATGTACACATTTTCTTTGTCCATTCATTCATTGATGAACATCTAGANTGTTTCCAATTTCTGGCTATTATAAATAGAACAGCAATGAATATGGTTGACCAAGTGTTTCTGTAGTTGGTTGTAGAGTCCTTTGGGTATATACTCAAGAGTGATATACCTGGATCTTGACATACATATATTCTCATCTTCATGATGAACTGCCACACTGATTTCTATAGTGGATGTACAAGTTTGTACCCAATACCATCCTTGTCAGCATGAACTATCATTTGTTTTATTCATCTTGTCCATTCCAACAGGTGTAAGATGAAATCTCAAAGTAGTTTTGATTTGCATTACCCTGATCATAAAATATATTGAACAGTTCTTTTAGTGCTTCTCAGCTATTTGTGTTTCTTTCTTTTTTTTTTTCTTCTCTCTTTTTTCTTCTTTTTTTT
>LZPO01017804.1:12935-24721 GCA_001675575.1 Neotoma lepida | reverse complement strand
ATATGAAAAGAATTTCAGAATTAGCCAGTATAAAGAAGCAGATATAGAACTTTTATTATAGATGTCTTAATATAGTTGAAGCATGAGGGTTAGGAGAAAGTCAGTAGTAATAAACTATATGTTACTTTGGGATTCCCTTTTTGGTCTCTACAATGGAAATCAGGATCCTCTACTGTGGTTGTTAGTATCTTTAATAAAATAATTTAAGGAGAGGTTCAAATGGAGCTTAGGGACAATTTTGTAAAAGTTTAAAAATTATCTATATAGCAGGCAAACTATAAATCCCAGCAGCTTCCCCAAATAGAAGAATGGAAAACAAAGAAACAAGGCATGCTGGTTGAATTAAACCAGTACAGAGANGTTACTTACATGGTGGACAAGCAACCACATGATATGGNGAGAGTTTTACAGAAAGGGCAAGGACGTACTACGTACCATTATAAGCATGATTAGGACAGACACAGAAGGAAGAAAAGAAAATATACTGAGTAATTCAGAAAAGGTGGCAGAGTTATAGAGCCACATTCTGCTGTCCCTATAAGCTATGGTACTAGGGACAAGAAGATTGAGAAGAAAAAGCACAATGTCTCATTAAAGGATTACTTATTGTGTCCATCTCTTCAACATGACTGACAGTGAGCCTGCCTTCTTAGGTGTGGTCTCTCCTTCCTGAGGGGTCATCCCTTGGTCAGATGATTGACACAGCTCCGTAGAATGTTAAGTCTCCATCTAGGCAAGAGATTCTCTTCTCTGAACCAGTACGAATTTTCCTTAATGGACCTGTATTAGTGCAAAATCCCTAAGAATTCGGAATGGGTTTCCAAACAACAGTAGGGAAATGTGAGCCAACTTAGTGTGGTTATTTTCAAAGGAGAATTGTAATTTATTGTCTTAATGTTAGTCGCATATGCCATTTTGGTTCCTCCTAAGAACTTTTCTTCTTCTTTCTTTCTTTTTCCTTCACTCNTTTGATAAGATAAGTGAGGTGGATCTGGAAATGCCATCCAAGGAACTATAATCTGCTAAATAAGTCCAGGAGCCACTGGAGTTACACGAATTGTTTAGGACATGTCCTTTCACTGGGTTTCTCAGGAGATTACTAGAAAACTGCAGTTTTGTACCTGGAAAGGGGAAAAGGCCTTAAGTGATTGTTAATTGTGCTGAATCTTGCATATTTGCTGGAGAGAGGATTCACCCGGACTCCTAGATGAGAGGTTGCTTTTCCTTCTGATTTCCTTAAGATTTTCCTTGCTTGTCTATCTAGCCTTAGACTCAGTTTCTAGGAGGCTGAATTGGTATATTCACTTGCATTGAAAGACACCACTATCTAAAGTGATAGTCTTGATTAGTATTTACCAAAAATCTCACTCTCTCCTGTTATGCTGAGTTCCATGGAAGGAAGGTATTTGATACATCTTTGGCATTGTCATGGCTATGGTTCATTTTAGTCAATAGTTGATAGAAAATGGGTAGAGATTTCAAATGTACTGTCTAGAATTCTTTACTCATGAGAACATACATTAGAGGTATCTGTTTATTTTAAGTAAACAAAGGGACTTAACTTTCAGCTTAAGGTAAAGCAAATGTAGTTAACAGGAACATAAATTGTCTTTCAGACAAGTACATGGAAAATTAAATACCACAAGTTAAATGCCACTGAGTTCTGTGATAGTTTGTTTCATGGCATTGCTATAATGAATGGTTAATATAACTTCTTCATGGGAGTTGTTCATATCCCAAGATCCAAGTAGTACATTTGTGTTTATCTTCAACAAACTTTTCTACATTCGAGCAAAGGATATATCAAGTATAATTTATGTTGAAGAATTTGCCTCGTGTGTGGCTTAATCATTTTTATGTTCTATCTCTTTTTCACCTGTGTAAGTGAGCCAGTACTAATTTAAAAGGATTTAAGATGCTACTAATAAGAAGGGAAGGAATGGAGGATGGGAACAGGAGGGACTGAGATGGCCAAGTGGATGGAGGGATGGAGAGGGAGAGCAATGAAAGAGATATCTTAGTAGAGGGAATCATTAGGGGGCTAGGGAGAAACTTGGTACTAGGGAAATGCCCAGAATACTCAAGGATGACACCAGTTAAGACTCCTATCAATATGGAAAGGGTGCCTGAACTTACTTTCCCCTATAATCATATTAGTGACTACCCTAATTGTCATCATAGAACCTACATCCAGTAACTCATGGAAGTAGATACAATGATCCACAACCAAGAACTCAGCTCAGCTCCTAAATTTCAGTTGAAGAAAGGGAGGAGGGATCACAGGAGCAAGTGAGGTCAATATCATGATGGGAAAAACCATAGAGACAGCTGACTCAAGCTGGTAGGAGCTGATGGGCTCTGGCCTGTCAGCTAGGGAATATGCATGAGATAGAACTAGGCCCTCTGAATGTGGGTGACAGTTATGTGGCTAGATCTGTTTGGGGAGCCCCTGGCAGTGGGACCAGGACTTATCCCAGGTGTGTGAACTGGCTTTTTGGAGCACATTCCCTTGCTCAGCCTTGACATGGGGAGGGGCTTGGTACTTCAGTTTATTATGCCAGACTTTGATGATCCCCCAAGGGAGGCCTTACCCTCTTTGAGGAGTGGATGAGAGTGAATTGGGGGGAGGTGAGGGGAAGGAGAAGGGGTAGGAGGAGGAACTGGGATTGGTATGTAAAATGAAAAATAAAAATAAAACTTTTTTTAAAATAAAGAAGAAAGAAAAAAAAAAGATGCTACTAATATGATCCCAAGCTTCTTTGGATTTGAGACTCACTACTCTGCTATCAACTCCATTTTTATCACTGTTATCTCATGAATGTGTACTTATTTGGATTTCTGTTTTTTTCATAATCTCATAGCACTCTAGATATTCTTTAGCAATTTCCACAGTAAGTTCCCTACATTGTCCTAAAAATTTCCTTCTCTCTTTCTAATTAGACCATAATTTTGATTCCTTAATATTGAAATGCATGACAACTTCAGTATAATGCTTTCCAGAACAAAGCTTATCTTTAAAAAAAATATTTCTCCAGCAGAGTTACCATAGCCTCTACATTGTTAGGGACACCACACGATTCTCTTCTTTTATACTCATTTCTTCCTTTCCCCTTTTATGAAATAACCCTTCTTCAACTTTCAGGTCTGATATATATTTTTAAATGCAGTCTTTTTGTATATGAGAGAAAATGTGTTCTCCATGTCCCTTGCTCATACAATTTTTCCTCTCTCACAACAGGACTCCTGGGGCTAGGGTTGGCACCCGGTTGTGGATCTCTGAATCTCTTTCCATATGTCTCTGAGAGAGGGTTCTTGGGGCTCCTCAGCTATTGGTTGTCAGATCATGCATCTCCACTAGTTTGGCTGGCCATCTCTGTATATCTTCCCATCATGATTCCCTTGTCCCTTGCTCACAGAAGCCCCTCTCTCTTCTATCAACTGGACTCCTGGAGCTCGTCCTGGAGCCCCGCTGTGAGAAAATGTGATAGATGTCTTTCTGAGTCTGGTTTTTCTGAGTCTGGCTTATTTACTTTATAGAGCCTGAGAAGTATTGACATAGAGGAAAACTGTAGGTATGTATGGCTGTTTAGGAGGATAGATTGGGATAAACAGTTGAAATTTATGCCATTAAATATTTACATTGCATGTTGTTTGTTTCCTGGGAAACAATAGTTTTCATTACTTGTTCTTTAACCTAACACCATCTACCTATATCTGCAGATTCTCATAAGAAGTGGTGTGATGAGACATTTTTATTCAATCTGTGGTAAAGACACTATTGTTTTATCTCATATCATACTGTATTTTCATGTGTGCCAAGCAAATTATTTTGGCACCCTATGACACACTCCTACCAGAAGTTTAATTGAATTTATCTCACTGATATAATAAAGTAGGCAAATGATAAAGTAGCACATAATTTTAAAAGATAAAATGTTTAATATGCACTTCATTTTTTGGTGGATTTAGAACTGGAACTGTTAATGTATGAAGCATGTAGTAATTTTTAATGTTTTCTAAATTGTTAAAAGAAGTCATTTGGCTGAGATAGAACACAAAAAAGACTATAGCTAGCAGAGAAGTCTATCATCTAGCTTCCTATATAAATTTCTTGTTCTCTGTTTATATTTATGTGATAAACAAGTCAAGAAAAAAAAACCGATTTTTTAAGCTGAAACAATACTTCAAATATAAAGTCAATGGTACTAAAATTATTCAATGATATTAAAAACTAAAAACCATATAAAGTATGTGTAATTTTTAAGTTTATATATTATTTTTAATTATGNGTATTGTGTNGAGATGAGGTACATACATACAAGTGCAGCCATCCAAGGACCCCAGATGCAGTGGATCCCCTGGAACTGTAGTCACAGGCATTGCAAGATGCCTGCTGGTACTGGAAACTGGACTCAGGTCCTATGGNAGGGCAGCAAGTACTCTTTTCCACTGAGCCATCTAGTCAGTCCTGGTATATAATTCTTATGTGTCAATTTAGAAATATGAATATTCTAAAAACAACAAACTCTCAAAGGTCTAAGATTTATGGCACTCAACAGTTTCTTGGATAAAACAGTTTGTGGAGTCAATAGCAGTTTGATAAAATTTGAAATCACAGATAATGTGGCTTTGAAGTTACTCCCAGGAATTATGGAGGTATTTTATGTTTCTCTACCCTTGAAAAAGCACGAGAGAGAACAGAGAACACTGCTGTTTCATCTTTAGGGAGAATTATTCAGAAGAGCAGAAGAACAAGAAAGAATAGCATTAATGGAAGAGGTCAACAGCCTCTAAACAATATGGCAAAGAAGAGAAACTCATGGCTAAATTAAGGCAAGTATGTGTTAATTATCACATTGTGGAAATGTAATTGTCCAAGCTCTACCTTTTCTACAGTAAGGCTGTTCATAGCTCATGCAGGAGAAAGAAAGAAAAACGAAAACGAAAGAAAATTCTCCCTCTTCCATGAGTCTAGACTATGTGCAACCTGTTCCAGTTGATTTAACAGTATGATTTCAGTATGATTTAACAGCTTTGGATTGCTGCAATGGTAATGCACAATGTCAGATGTTTGAAAAGATTGTAATGCTGTATAACTACCAGGCTCTTGCTCACATGGCTTTTGCCAAAAACTACCTAAATTGAAATAATTTCTATTGGCTGACACGGCTTCATATGCCTTCTGTAAGCAGTCTCACTTCACCAATCTGCCTGAAACCCAGCTGGCTCATGTTCATCTATAATAAAGTCCTAAGTGTGGTGAACTCACTAGAGAGCAGGATGTGAAATTCTGGCAGGAAACATTTCCTCACCCATGGTAGTGGGAATCGAAGCACAGATGGTCAAAGCAACACACATTCTTGGGCTGTTCAGAGTTATTTACTCCTGATTTGTACAATGAAAGTGCTTTAATTAAAAAATTACAGCACATCTTCAATCTCTGGCTTAAAATGTCCAGTGTTAACTCCTGTCATTTAGAACTTTAATGGAGTCATTAACCACGCCTGTAGTTTTAGATTACTAAATGCGTTTTCCATTTTAGAACAAGTAGATGTTTCTATGGCAATTATAATTCTTCCAGAAGACAAGAACATGGAGGTCACAATACACTAAGACTTCTTGTACTGTACTGATACTGATCAAATTTCAGGGTTTTGTCTTTAGCCTTGAGGCATATCTTGATAGAATCTAGCAATTTCAGAAATCTTATCATGTTCAACACCATACCACTTTAACAGCTATTTTCAACAAGCTATCCATGGTATTGATCCTAAAATTGAAATGGGTAAGATTCTGCATCAGAATACTCATGAAAAAAAATCAATGAAATAGTTAGAATTCGTTCAAAACTTTTATCAGGACATCAGAACATTTTCAAAGAAATTGACAAAAATTTAGTGGGTTTATTCTTGTCCTTATTAACCAAAATACTCTTTAGGCCATAGTTTCATTCAGTTTNTGCTTTTTCTATCAAATGATTTCAAAGTTTATCTAAGACCTTTTCTGCAATCATTCAGTCTGAAAGGTCTATATTATCATCATCATTTGCCCAGAATATCAAAAGCTATAAACCAGAAACACTTGTACTGCTGGTTCACTCTTCTATCCAGTTATGCATGTATCTAAAAGTTATGACACATTCAAAACAGTTGCAGCAGTAAGGGTAGTTTCTAAAGAGACATTAACTATTTCCTTTACTCCCTCCTCCTACCTCTTTCTCTTTGTCTCCTTCATTCACTTCTTTGTCTTCTTTCACAATTTAACAAAAGAAAAGAAGCCGGTCACTCTAATAACCACTGGTAGATATCTCCCAGTTAATCATAAATGAAAGTAGATCTAGGACTAAGAAAAAAAAGGACATTAAATAGAGAGACAGAAATAATCACAAAGAGATGACCAGCTAAATTTTGGAGTCATTGGCCTTTGGACAGCTGTCTACTTTTATTTGCTTCCAAACAAACAGATCCCATCTTTTGTTTGTTTGTTTTTTCAAGGCAGGGTTTCTCTGTGTTACACTCCTGGCTATTCTGGAACTCGATTTGTAGACCAGGCTGGCCTCAAACTCACTGAGATCCGCCTGTCTCTGCCTCCCAAGTGCTGGAATCAAAGGTGTGAGCCACCACTGCCAGGCCAGAGCATGACTCTTAAGTAGGAGTAAATAATATCTTGAGGCATTGCCAGAAAAATGTGTTGGAATAGTTTATGGAAAGTTGAATTTGCATTGTCATTCAAATTTTCAAAATTCTTAGCCATTGTCCATATTCTCTAATTCCTGCATAACTGTTAAATTCATCCTTCCAGATCCATTAACTTTCCTACCATATTTACCACCACCCTCATCAACAGTTTGAGGAAATTCCTTGTGCACTTCTTGCAGTTCTTCTTGTGCACTTACAAGTTTTATATTTATCAATGAGTAATTTCTCAATTAACCCATGTATTTTACTCTTACTTTCTGTTAAATCTGTTTCAGGTTCTGTTATTCTTCACATTTTTCTAGTAATGTGGATGAACACTCAGCTGTTGATAGTGTCTTCAGCTGTGTGCTTCTGGAATACTCATTCTATAATATATATCTTATAATTTCTTTGTCTTAAAGTNTTGGAGGAACCAAATTCGTGTGGTTTTGACACTTATTTTCTTGCTGATTCTGTTGATCTGCACTCACAGCTGGCGATTTCTTTATTATTATAGTCATACTCAAATGTTTGTCAAAAGATTTGTGAGTATTGAAATAGACAGAGACTGAATAACCACCAAGTGACCATCAAAGATAAGTACAACCTTCAGAGAATGTTCAGTCCAGTGTAGACAGGACCTAGGAAAAGCATACTAACTACTGTTGTTGGAGATGACTAAATGATCCTGGAGAGCCTGCAGGGACTATACAGGATTCCTCTACATAGAAAAATTAAGTAAATATTCCAAGACAAATTGAATGTTTAGGAAAACAAATGGACACATATTAGGTTTCAGAGGGTATAGAAGAAGAATTTACCAGGAAAAACAGCAGCTCAGTGAGGGATGGAACCATATCTGAGGACCTATAGAGCCAAAAGAGTACAAGTGTGTACAAGGAATGCTTAAAGTCCTGTAGATTTTGCTGAACCTGAGGAAAACAGGCAAAATGTATGATTTGATTTTTTTTGGTTATCTCTTGGTTTAAAATATTCCAAACTTAATGGTTGGTGGGGGCACATGCATTTAAGCCCAGCACTTGGAAAGCAGAGGCAAGCAGATTTCTGTGAGTTAGAGGCTACCCTCCTTTTCAACATGAGTTCCAGGACAGCTACAGCTGCACAGAGAAACCCTGTCTTGAGAGGAAAAAAAAATACTCCAAGCTCGTCTGTTTTTGATACTGTATTCTTAAAGAGGATAATGTCCAAACAAAATACATGTTTTAAAGGAAAACCTGGATTCTAGCAGTATTTCCTAATTCTACTTAAGAACAAACTCAAACTCTCAACTCTGTGTGAATGTTTGTATGTATGTGTGATATAAGAGTGTATGGGTAAATAAGTGTGTGTATGTTGCATGTAGTGTGTATGTGTGTGTGTGTGTGTGTGTATGTGTGTGTGTGTTATATGTGGATGCAGGTACCTGCATACATTCATGCACAGGCCAGAGTAGAATGTCAGGTGATTCATGGAGTCAGCCTAAATAATTGTTTTGTTTTATTGTTGTTGATGGTGATGTGTTTTTTGGGGGTGGTGGTGTTTACTTTTTGTTTTTTAAAGCAGTGTCTCATGGTATAGCTCTGACTATCCTGGGACTCACTATATAGAGCAAGCCTCAAACTCACAGAGATTCATCTGCCTTCTGAGTGCTGGAATTAAAGACATGCACCTCCTCTCCTAGCAACCTAAGTTGTTAATGTACATTCATTTCCATCACAAGTTCCTGAGGGTCCACTTATAGAGAAGTCTCACTTAACATAATGTGTATAAACACATATGTATTTTTTCAAGTTGATTTTATGTCATTATTAGGTGACTACTTATTTTTGGATATTAACNTTTACAGACATATCTTATATCTCATAACTATTTCACAGCATCATCTTCTCAAGTGTCAGATACTTCTGAATAGTTGCTATTATTTTAGGAGCACAAAAGTTATGTTCAAGTTATCTCCTTCCTTGCTCTCTCTCTCTGTCCCTGTTCCAGCTTGAACCTCCTGCTCCCTTACACTCTTATCTCCATCCCTTACCCCCATTTCCTCCTTCTCACTCCTAGTCAGCCCATGTAGATCTCACCCATTTCTCTCTCTCTGGGCAATCCATGTGTCCCTCCTAGGTTCCTCCCTGTAGCTGTAGGTTGCAGTCTGGTTATCCCTTGCTTCACATCTAGTATCCACCTATGAGTGAGTACATACCATGTTTGACCTTCTGGCTCTGGGTTACCTCACTCAGCATATTTTCTAGTTCCATCCATTTGCCTGCAAATTTCATCTGGTCATTGTTTTTCTCTGCTGAGTAGTACTCCATTGTGTATATATACCACATTTTCTTTATCCATTCTTCAGTTGAGGGGCATCTAGGTTGTTTCCAGGTTCTGGCTATTATGAATAATGCTGCTATGAACATGGTTGAGCATGTGTCCCTGTGATTGAGCATTCCTTGGGTATATGCCCAAGATGGTATAGCTGGGTCTTGAGGAAGATTGATTCCCAGTTTTCTAAGATAACATGATAAATGGGGAAATCATAGGAATAGGGAGAAATAGAGTGCTAGGGAAGTCCTGGAGAGTCCACAGGGATGAACCCACCTTAGACCACTGGAAATAATTGATAGGGTGCCTGAACTTCCCTGATCCAGTGATCACAGGGATGAATACCCTAACGACCACCATGGAGCCCTCTTCCAGTGACTGATGGAGACAGATGCAGGCACCGGGCAGATCTCCAGGAGCCCAATACATTGGAGACAGGGACTACGAGATCATGATGGGAGGGTGTGCAGAGATGGCCAGCCAAACTAGTGGAGCATGAACTATGGACCCATGGCTGAGAAGCCCCCATGGGCACTCATCCAGAGACGGATGGAAGCAGATTCAGAGATTCACGGCCAGGCACCAGGCAGAGCTCCAGGAGTTCAACTGATGGGAGGGAGGAGAGATTCTATGAAAAAGGGACATTGAGATCAGGAAGCCAGCCAAGCTGGTGGAAATGCATGAACTGTGGACCAATAACTGTGAAGCCCCCCATGGTGCTGAACTGGGCCCTCTGGAGGCTTGAGACAGTTGTTTGGCTTGAAGTGTCTGAGGGCCCCCAGGTGGTGGGATCGGGATCCGTCCCTGATGCAGGGGCTGACTTTTTGGAGCCCAGTGCCTGTGGTGGGACACCTGGNGCAGTNTTGGCACAGGGAGGAGGGNCTTGTCCTNCCNTGGCTGAGAGTGCNAGACTCCAGGGACTCACCAGGGGAGACCTTGTTTTGGAGGAGGTGGGAGTGGGGGTGGGTTGAGGGGGGGAGCTGGCGGGGCGGGAGGAGGAAGGAGAGGGGGATCTGAGGTTGGTATGTGAAAGGAGTGGAAGATCTTTTTAATAATAATAATAATAATAACAATAATAATAACAACAACAATAATAATAATAATAATAATAATAATAATAAAAAGTTATGTTCAAAGTTGGTTTCCATAGAGGCAGAATGACCTATTTTCATATGGACTGCATGGAGTTTGTGACAACACAGCACCGACCACAGTGAAATAAAGATCATTGGTTTTCCTCCATATTATATGACCTAGGTTTTCTAGGACTCTTGAGTGATTTATGCATCCAATTACAATTTATTGAATGGACAAATCATCTTATCTCACACTATTGTTGAGGCTGGGGTACAGCTCAGTGGTAAAACATTGCTTACTGTGTATAAGGCCCTGCTTCAATCTCAAGCAAACATAAATAAAACAAAAAAAAAATGTATAGAAACTAAGCCAAACCAACAACATAAAAAAGTCACTTTGAATTTTGGGGCTGAAATCATCAATAAAATTTTAAAAATAGAGTTATGAATTATTCAAGAGAACAGTAGGGAATAATCAGAAAAGCTAGATTTAGTTTTCCTTATGTTAGAATAATTACATAACTTAACCATACTTTCAAATATAATGAAATAATTCATGGACAACACAATGGCTTATATTGAAATAATCAAGTAGTTTCAAGTTTTTCCATCAATTCATATTTATTTTAGAAATGAATTTAAATGTAGTAATTGCGATATTTACATGTATTTTCTTTTTACTAGAAGGGTGTTTTTTCTCAATTTACTAGGGAAAGCTTCAGCTAAATGTTTTGTTATTTGTTATGTGTGCTAAAATTTCAGTTTTATAATTTAGAGTGGTTTTGTGAAAGTGTACACAACTGTGTAAATGCTTCTACTTTCCAATGACTTCCAATTTCACTAAAAATCAATGTGACACTCTTGAATGATTTGCTTTGAAAACTGATGAAATTATATACTCAATATTATACAGAATAGGTCTCCATGCCTGTATCCTGTTCTGATTCATCCTTCTTTTGGTTCGTTTAATACAAGATTCTTGNTGTCTTCAGGTTTGGTTTGTATATTTTGTTCCCTTAGATTATGGGACTGCTAAAAAAATCACTGCTAACAAAATCAACAGGCAGTTTTATAAATTAAACAGTTAGTTATGCTGATGTGGAATCAGCCACCAGAATTTATTTTAAGGGGTTTGTTTGCTATCAATCTGGAAGGAAAGTCTGGACCTGTTAAGATCTGTACCAGTTGTAAAGGATTTGTATAAGGACACTTGGACTATCACCTGTGATTTTTCTTCACAAGTCTCAACTAACATTTTCACTTCTCTGAAGGGAAAAAGGTTCAGATCTTTGTGCTTTTAAAAGACCACTTGGAAATAATGTTTTTCTCTATATTCCCAATATATTGTTATTTAATATGTAATCAGACTACACTATCTCCTAGAACTCTGAAGTTAGCACTAGAATATCTAAAACGACAGGCCTAACATGATTATTCCTAACATTGTTTACTGTTGTCACTTTGAAAAGCTATGCTATTCATATTTCCATCAGTTTGTGTATTTTCACTTTATTAATTATTTTATCCTATATAGTGAATCCTGAGATTAAAATCCTATGCTAGTCTAGTTTGCCTTGCTATAACAAATTCTATTTTGAACAAATCACAGATTTTTTAACCTAATTCTATAAATGTAGTATTTGTTTTTCTTAAATGTCAACACTAAGGCACAGTGAAGTCTTGTTAGTATTTTGGCTACTCCCTATTTGGAGCAATATAT
>LZPO01017804.1:1888-12615 GCA_001675575.1 Neotoma lepida | reverse complement strand
AAAAAAAAAAACTGTTAGAAAAGTGCTTTCCCATGTCAATGAAGCCTCAACTCAAAGTAGATTTGGAGATGACCTTAACTGTGTTGGGGAAATTAAAGAAATAGGTGTCCATTTATAAGTAGGACAATGTGGCACTGAGTGGAGCAGCTTCAGCCCAAGGGAAGCAGCCTCAGAGCTTGCCTTAAGTGTTCTCTTGCTGGGAAGCAACCAACCAAAAATGAACTGGATTCAGAATCCAGTAGTCAGCTGGCTGGCTAATGTGACCAAAACACTAAGTGTGTGATGACATTTCTAGACAATCTTTAGTGTCATGGTTTTCATAGTGTTTGCCCTGAAGTGCAGTATCAATCTTAACTTGTAACACACACACACAAAAACAATGCCAATTCTTTTTAAAAAGAAATTTAAAGAATTATTTTACATCACAATAAAGTAGTGGATAAATGGCAGTGAATTCATGTATTTTCTAAAACTATAAAAATCGGTCAAAGATTTTGGACATCATAGTGATGGATTTCATCAAGAGTAACAGATTTACATTACATTGGAATATTTATATTATAAACAAGATACCTTCACAATCCATGTGCAATTAATTTTCTAAAGTCAAGAACTTTTAAAATATCAAACATTTTTTAATTTAAGAAAATTTCTGCCATAAAAATTTTATTATAGAACAAAGAAGAAAAAAATTGATAAGAGCAACACACTGAATCAATTACAGAAGGTTTTCTTTGTAGATTTATTTTTATATGTTATTTGTATGAGTTCTTAGCTNGCACGTACATAAGTGTACAATCTATATCACTGGTGTCTGTAGAACTCAGAATTGGGCAACAGATTCCCTGGAACTGGAGTTTTAGGCAATTGTGAGCTGCTATGTGTGTGTTGGTAACTGAACCTGGGACCTCTTGTACAGTAGTCAATGCTCTAACCACTGAGAAATTCCTCAGGCCTTGTTTTTCTACCTTCTAACCACATTTACCATTTGGTAGATTTACTGTCCCAACCTCTTCAAAACAGGCAAGATTCTTACTATGTTTTAAACAGTACCGGCTACATTTCAAAGACAAATTTCAGTCATTGCACATTATGCAATCACAAGTGTGGTCTGAAATATAGTATGATGAGTTTGTAGTGTTTAACACAATTCAGCTGGTAGTTAAAGACAGGAGACCAGGTTCAAGCAAAATAACCACATCAATAAATCTAGAAATCAAAGGCACTTTGGATCTGCATTCAAGGATCATAGCACCACCATTTACTCAAATTTCAACAAAAAAATCTACTGTGGCATAAAACCACTTCAAATAGCCTCATGCCTCGGCTGAGCAGAAGGAGAGAGGTGAACAAGCTCCACTGGGCAGCTAGCCTGGGAAATGGGCTCACAGGCGCTCTGCTGTGGACTAAAGGCAGAAACTAGATAGAGATGTTAACCTCTGGGAGACTGGCTGCTCTTTGAGAACATCACAAGTCAAACAGTAAAAGGCTGACAGACCTTTGCTGGTTCCCTGGTGGCCTATGTGCATTGTATGAATAGCAGAATGCTGAGGGTCACTCTTCATGCCCTTGGCCTCATTATTCTCAGACTCCTTCTTGGACTTGTTTTCAGACATTTCTTGGCTGTGTCAATAGATACCTCTTTTACACTGGGAAGCAATCTTGTCAGAAATTTCCCAGAACCTAGGTCCATATTTTTGTACATAAACTTTACCTCTTTTAATTTTATTTTTGTCAAACTTCTTTCCTAGATTCTTAGTCATGTACTTTTTCCATCACTCTAGGAAAGGCCCCACTGCACCTTTGGAATATGCCCTTGTGGCAGAACAAAAGGCCATCTTGCCAATATCTGGAGTTTTATGTTTCCCATCTACTCTAATCATTTAAGCACCAAATTCAGCCTCTGTATTGAAATCACTTATTGCCTAACAGAAACTGTGGGAGCAATAAACATGATTTACCAATACCTGAGTCATCAATGATGGTGTGTTTGAAAAGATAAGCTGCCTGACAGTCTTGGACTCTTGGCATCAGGTCCTTCTATTTTCAGACACAAATTATAAAACTGTATAGAACAGTTGGCGGGCATACAACTCAGTCATGTAAAACTACCCGTAAGTCTTCCTCCTGGCCAAAAAGCCTTAACATTATGTGCATTCCCAAGATCTAGAGTGTTCTATTGAGACAAGAGTTAGNTCCCCTGGGAAGTAAGGGTGAGGGTCTATGGCAAATCTGATACTAATCATGTAGCCCAAAAATAAGAAAGGGGGTAATTTTATCAATAGCCCCCCCTAAATAGCAAATGTGTTAAGAGAAAGTGTGGACCAAAGTGATCACAATATATGACTACTCCCTTGACTGGGAAAAGAATTCACAATTGCATCTCATGTTGGGTCAATGGAACACACAAAAGGTGCATGAGCCCTTCACTGTCATGGCATGTAAGGAGCTGAAAGAATAACTACACTCAATATAAATTGCCACAGTATATTCAGTTTTCACCATAAGTTCCATGAAAGGCTAGCAAATTAGGGAGCATGATGGTAGCCATTTCTTGGGACAACTCTTTTCACTTGAGAGTTTCCCCACTTTTTAATTAATAAATTTACTCCTTGTCTGCATTCCTTATTCTCCTTGATTATCCTACATCCTAGGTCCTAAGAGAGACTGGGTTCAAATTAAGCACATTACTATTGTATATTCTGACTAGTAATCAAACTTAGAATTAAAAGCCCAGTTAATCAGGAAAGCAGCATTCTTACTATAAAGCGATCTTAGTGTGGAGAAAGAAAAAGAAAGTAGATGTGGACATCTTATACCACTGTTGCTAAAAACACAGCAAAAACAATTGAGCATCCTGCTTACTGTACAAAAGGGTCATGGAATCAAGTATATGAAGTTACAGTAGCTAAATATCAATCTTTAAGTATTAATAGTGTCAGATTGTACCTACTTTTATGTTTCAGCTGGCTCAAAATCTCTCTGCTCTTTAGTTGATTTCTATTGTTGTTAATATCTGACAGGTTTGAATCTGCAGATTGGCAGCATGAAGACTCTTCAGGTCTTTGCATTTTCATTTAGATGTAAACTGTCTCTCTGAAGTGTCATTCCTTGTTTTATCTTTATTTTCTTTCACAAAAAAATTAGGTTTCTTTTGAATTTATTGATGGAAAATAAAGAAGTTTTGTAGTATTTGCATAAACAAGAATTTCTGCTCACTTTACATACTCTCTGCTCTGGGCAGTCTGTCCCATGTTGATTTCTCTTAGACACAAAGTTCAGGTTCCTTTTTCCCTGTGTTTCTTCTCTGGCTTTGAAGATTTGTTTCCCTTCTACAGCCACATTTCTTTAAAATTCAACTCATGTGGGATAAGGCAAGAATCCTACAACTTTGCAGGCCCTTCTAGTGTTGACTTTCTCTCTAGATTTAATTCCTGTTATTCTACACCTAAGTCTAAGGTGAGAGGGTTCTCAAGACTTTCTTCCACTAAAATTAACACCCCTGTAATAACAGCATTCAATTGATCAAAGTAGATATGAATTTCTCTGGAATTNGTCTTCTCTGATATTCCCCACCTATTACTTCAGATTGAGCCTTGTTAAAGAGGGCATTAATGGACACACTTATACAGCAATTATGTATTTGAGTTGTCAGAATATAGTATTTGGTTTATNTGTTAAAGAGACATGTAACAAGGTGTTCCAATTTTTTTTATAAGACCTGTAATATAGCTTAATAGTCTATTAAGAGTCTGGACCCTGTACTTCCCATTTGTCCCAATACAGAGCCTTGAACATGTACCAGATCAATGCTGTTAGCCTTCCAAATCTCAGCTCTGACCCTTGCAACCATCTCATCTAAACACTGCCCACTGCTCAGTCAACCATTGCTGCCCCAACACTACAACTAAGACTTTGGCACCATCAACTCTTAACTTACCTCCAGGCCTGACCACNTGGTAAACTGTTGCCATATCTTCACTCTCTTTATCAACCTTCACAGCCTCTAGGCCAGGCTCTCAATAGCTTTAAGCACCTGTCCTCGGCTTGTCAATGGTGACACATCTAACACCTACCCTGTACACTCTCAAGGCCAACCTAGGGCAAGTTCTCTATCCTGTCAGTGATAATGGGCTCTCGAAATGAAAATTTNCAAGCATCAATCAGCAGATGCTTTCTGTATTGAAACTCAAAAAGTGGACATCAGGTATTTGGAAGCACACATGCAACTAAATTATAAAAGCATTGCCCTAGGAAGTTCCAAATACTCCCGTTGATATTAATATAAAGAAAGATTACTCGTTAGGGAAGTAAAGTATCATGATATACCTGAAGGAAAAGTCAACAAAATCTTATTTTGAAGAAACAGAGTGGTAAAATTACTATAATTTAGTTGCATGCACTAACTTAAGTTCATTTAATGTTTCCTGATTATCAATGGTAACATGCTTCAGAGTTACTGAATTTTTGACTTAAGAAATTATCTAAACTTAGCCTTAAAATACAAAGACTTTAAAAAATAATCTAAAATCAATCATTTTGAAAATGAAGACAAAACAGACTAATTTTTAGAATCAACAGACCAATTTTACAATCTTGCATGCAAAATCAAATGTCCTCAAATATATTAGTTAAATGATCATTCAATAAAAATAAGCAGCAAAAAAAAATCATAGCAGCTTGACCATTAACTACTCTCTTACTCAGTTTAACATCTGTTCAGTGCCAACGTAATACTAACCATAAATACATGATTTTAGACAGTCCTACAAGTTACGATTTTGTCAGTGTTCTTCTGTTTTCATTCATCTCTTAAGAGCACACATTAGAAATCAGCTTACATCAGTGAGACTATGTAAAACTTATGTGTGTTCTTAAATGGTTGGAATATGAATTCNATGCTGACATAATAAAAGTCAGTTGCAAGATTTTATTACATTTTCCAAGTTAGCTGTACATATTTCATGACACCTTACTCAAAAAAAATAATGATAACAAACACTCGTCTGTATGTCAATCAAGAGATAACAGATAGAAATTCTCTGTGTTTTCTCTTCTTATTCCCCTTCTGCTGAAATTCTTGCTTAAGCAATAAATAAATGATAAAAATTATTTTTCCTTTATCACTGTGATATTGCATCTTTATAGAAAGGGGGCACTATACAATGTCTTTTATACTATAAAACTAGTATAAAATCTTTCATTCAACTAAGTTTTCCTGTAGTTGGGTTTTCAAGTAGAGAAGAATACAGTGAGTTTTTTTTTTATATTCAAGTATTAATCTTTTGATAAAGATTTTGACCTTGTAATGGTCTCTTTAATGAGTTTAAGTTATCTGTTATACTATCTCTATTATNATGTAGATAAAATGACCAAATTTTATTTTTGTCTCAAATATTTTATAGTAATCATACTTCCTTTTCTATTATGGCTCCAAATCTTTATATTATAAGGCTATTCTTGGCATCATTAAAAATCATTTGAAATTTAACACAGTCAAGCATGAGTAAAAACATATATATCTGCATGTATTTAATACCTTTGAATTTTGTATGTAGTATAATTGAATTAATCAAGCAGTAATAGTTCACATTGTCATCAANACAAAAAGAATATGAACAAGAAAAACATGGCGAGCAGTAGATTGTCTTAGATTTTCTTTTAAGTGGGAGTTTTTATCATTCAATTCATGATGTATAAATATTAAGAACTTGTTTTGATGACATAGTGGACAAATGCCCATAGAAACAATCCATAGCAAAAATCTACAACTGGTCAAAATACAGAGAATAAGTGACTGTAAGGCTCNAGGACCAAGTTGAGAACTCTCCAATACCAATCCCNACTCACTGAAAGACACAAGAAAGGGGTGGATGGATTGTAACAGCCGAAGGACCAGGATTTTGATTGCAAGATAAAATTTTTTATTACTGACAAAGAAGGTGTACCCATGAAATCTCGAAAATATGGTTGCATAAACATGACCTGCAAAGTGACAGCACCAGTTGACATGTGAACATAGGCAAGAGAAATTTCACAAGATCTCATCCCTGGGTGAAGAGCCACAGGCAACATATGGCTGCTGAGAGGAAGAGAATGAATTTTTTCCAGAGACAAGTTCCCTGATAGGTTTCCCAACCCCAAGTGGTCAGCCTTACCACATATGAATAATGGTAAATGGACATGTTGTGTATGTTGGAGGGGTCGGGGTGGGTGTGGGTGTGAATGATTGTATGGGTGAGTGTGCTGGTAATAATTAAAGAAGAAGCTATAAATGGAAAATGTAGTCAACAGGAGGAGTGGAAGAGAAAGAGAGATGAGTGGAAATGATGTAAATATAGTACTATATATGAAACTCTCAGAACAATAAAATTATGAATTAAAAAATATATCAAAAGATGACACAGTAATACAAGTGATCCACAAAAATTAGTTTAGCAACACACCAGAAGTAAACTAGAATATCAGTAAGGACAAAGCAAGTGCAGGGGCAGGAATCTCCTCAACCTTTTGAGAACTCATTGCTCATTTGCAAGTTGGTAATTTTAGAAAAAGAATTTGGAACATTCCTTTTGTATATCTGATATAATCAGAAGTAGTAAACATATGTTATTACTCTTCATGCAGCAAGGTGCATGGAAGTACCATTGATCATCTCCAGAATGCATGCTACCCAATGGTGTACATATCAGACCATCTTGGGACCTCTGATGTAGCTAAATAAGAAAACAACATTCAAAAATCACATGGCAAAAAGACTTTTCTCCACAGTGTCTAGAGTCTCACACAAGAGAGTTCTACGCAGTAACCTATTATTCTGTGTAAAAGATGGTAAACAATGTCCCGAGTATAGAATTCATACTATATTCTCACTGGGGAGCCATCAGCCTCACAGATTAAATAAAAATAAATACAAGGAAGAATCCATTCTTTTGGTTGCAAACTGAAAATAAATTAAAATCCGCTTCCTTTTTTACTATGTTCAATTGTCCTTGTCTACAGGGACCATGCTTTGGAAACTGCAAAGGGATGTATTTAGTTATTGATGAAAGAATAATAATTTGCTAATTTCTCCTAGAAAATAAAAAGCTTAAAACTGTGGCTGTATAAAACCATTTTTCTATCCATGACATTTCCAGATTTAAGACTCTGAAATGCTTTGGGAAACATTATATCTACTCTCCAGTGACATCGTGTTTTAAATTCCTCATTTAGAAGAAAATAACTTGGAGATCACACGTGCCAACAGGTTTTGTGATCACTAAGAAGTTAGCAGTGAATGGAAACCATGCATTTCATAGCCAGGCAGTCTTTACAGCAGACCACTGCTTTCTCAAACAGAAAATTCTAATAGATTCAGCAAAGAATTGAAGAAAAGTTTGTGTCTTCAGAAGGAAAACAATGTTTCATAATTAAAATTTCAAAAATGGATCATTTTGGTTCATGTTACAGTGTTATAAACTTCTCTGGGTTGTCATTATTATTATTACTATTGTCATTTGTTTAATAATATTATTTTTATTACTGTCATCATTTGTTTAAAAATCAATACATATACGGTTGTGTAATGGTTTATCCAAAAAGAGTTCTGGTAATATCCTAATCTGCTTTTATTACTGTGATAATCCCATAACCAAAAGCAACGTGGGGAGGAAAGAATAAATCTTATGCTTCCATGTCATAGTCCATTTCTGAGAGACGGCAGGGCAGGAACTCAACAGAGACCATGGAGGAATGCTACTTCCTGGCTTGCTCTCTTGAGTCGTGTTGAGCTACCTTTTTTATACTTCTTTTTGTCTCTTGAGACCATTCACTCAGAGATTGTACTACCCAAATTAGACTGGACATTCCCACATTAAAATTTTAAAAAATGTCCCACAGACTTGCCTATAGGCCATTCTGATGAAGACNTTTCTTCAGTTGAGACTTCCTTTTCCTCGATGACATTAGCTTTTGTTATGTTGACAAAAAACTAGCCTGTACAGTGGGAAGAAAAGAAAACAGTAGAGAGCAATTTCATTTTAAATGTACATTATAATGAATATCANTATCTATATACTAGCTGTGTACATTAATATAATCACTCATAGGATTTTAGAATAGCAGCCTTATTACTCAGTTACTAAGAGGAATATAAATAGTTATCAAAATGTTATCTTTATCTAAGAGTGAGTTCAACCACTGTGTTCTTAAATAAATTTTCTTTGTCTTAATTTGATATAACTTATTCTTTTTAACAAATTTCAATTTAAACTTGTANTTAAATTTTGTTACTTAATCCAATGCTTGTATCTTTTCAAATGCACTTATAATTCAGAGTATGTAAGCACATACTTGTTATAATACCAAGTTCATATCATTATGGCATTTCTGTATGTTAAACAGCAAAATTAACTAATTCAGTTTGAATGGGGTTTATTACTTTGTCTATTCCAAAATGTCATTACTATTCTCCAAACTATTCATGCCAGGGGATATCTCCCACACCTTGCCAAGCAATGTGGACTATGTCTATACAGTTCTACACTAAAAATGCACCATTTTTCTAATTCACTCCATNAAATCCCACAAGGTTTGTATAAAGGGCTGTCTTGTTCCAGCACCTTTAACAATGATCTTTACAACTGACAGTGTTGACAAGAGAGCAGAACACTTGTCACCTGTGGTGTAGATGACCTGCTGTGTCACCAGTTTTCAAATCAGAAAAATAAAACCACCTTAAGTTCAAAGTTAAATTAGATTGAGCTGTATCACATAGCTTCTATACGCCAATCAGTATATTAACCAAGCACTATCTGAAAAATTATTGCACATTATTGCAAACAAATACTTTATGTTATGGTTTGCATGTATTCTGTTCCTTACAAGCTCATGTGTTTGGACACTTTGTCCCTAGCCACTCCTGTTTTGGGAAGTTGAGGAACCTTCTTGGAATGATTTAGGGCAATAAAGGTAACTCCTGAGGATTGAAGGCTAGACCAGCTTTTCTTCTAGTGGTCTATCTCTCTACCTCATTTTCAGCTAAGATCTGAGGAAGCATAGTCACATCATACAATCTGATAAAGTTTTGGTTGGCCTGTTCCATCTAACTGGGAGCNAAAATAAACCTTTTCTTAGATAAGTTCCTTCTCTCATGCATTTNCNTCACTGTGACAACCAGAAATGCCACAGAACCTGGCTCTCTGAAAGCTAATTTTCTGTCATTGCCATTAACCATGATCTTTTCTACTTTGTCTAAAATGTAATTCTCCCAGTATCACCAATAAATATGAGATTATTTTAGATAAGATCATATCTGACAAGAATAGATAACAAGCTATCTGCTAAATAAAACTGTTTCAATGTTTTCCAGCACATATGATACTTTAAGGAAATGTTATCAAATTTGAGATTATTTTATTCAGTACTGCATTATGGTTCAGAAATTATTTCCATAGTGATATACTAAATAGATATGCAAGTATTTCCACAAAAACATTTGTGCAAGAACATTTTTATCAGTGTTCCTTGTAATAGTCCAAAACTAGAACCAATCCAAATAAAGTCTAAATAAATAAATGATTTATTCTCCTATAATAGACTATCTCACAAAATAAAACTGCTGATACAGTATCAGCATAGATCAACCCAAACTATTGTACTGTTTGAATACTTCTGATATATAAAAACACATATTAAGATATCAAATGCATGCATTTTTATTTTAATGATTTTTTGTTATTATTGCTATTATTATTTTTACATCTTGACAGAAGTTTCCCTCCCTCCTGTCCTCACAAACCCTCACCCACCTCCCCTTTGCACCCCCATCCACTCCTCCTCTGTTTCTATTCAGGAAATTGGAGGCCTCTCATGGGTATCAACCAAATGTGGCATATCAAGTTGTAGTAAGACTAGGCACCTCCCTTTGTACTAAGTCTGGACAAGACAACCCAGAATGAGGAATAGGATGACATGTATTTTTAAGATAATTCACTATTCTGACAGTGAAGAGGAGGAGCAGATGTGGGTGGAGCAGGGCGATGGGGAGAGACTCAAAGCACGTTAAGTCCTAGAAAGAGGCAGAGAAGAAAGCTAGGGTGACAGAAACCTTCTGTGTTTCAATCTTTTGATTATAGTTACTTATATGCATATTTTTGTAATGATTGNTCAAACTGTAGGGCAAAGACCAGAGCCTACTTCCAGGTGAAAAAACTTACCAAAACCCACCAATCCCTGGGCTTGAAATCTCACCAGTCCCCACTCTGGAAAACTCACCCCCAAAAACCCTACACAGNCCTGTCTGGTACTCAGTTCCCTGATGCTTCTGGCCCCAGAGGCAGTCACTTTCTTGTGTCTCTCCCAGTAAATCTCTCTTGTGAGGTTTTTGTCGTGGGGTGTGATTTTGTGGTATTCCTTGACTCCAAACTGCCAGGATAGCTTTCCCTCCAGAGCTGTGACATTTGCACCAAAGAAACCTTCCCTTTAGTCTGTAACTTCAAGGCCAAGATAAGGCAGAAGTCTCTTGAAAGTCCAGAACATGGAAAAGAGTTCTAGACAAAACAGGGGCATCCAAAAATAGTCTCAGAACCAATTTTGAAAAGTAATTTGAATCAAGTCTAGACAATGTGAATATGAAAATAATTCTATTTACATATTAAAACATAATTATATATGTATTCATTGATATCTATAGCTATATATACACACATGAGGGTAAGTTCTCACATGTCACCTGAAAGCAAGAT